>PVJH01013098.1:0-61740 GCA_004026705.1 Nesogale talazaci | reverse complement strand
GGATGCAAAGACTGCTATGATAAAAAGCAACATATACAGGATGTTTAAAGACCAGTAAAAAATCAAGACACTAAGTGTAATACTCTACCCAACAAAATCTACTTCCATGGAGTTGATTAAGACTCATAGAGAATCAATCTGTATTAGGATTTCTGAGGCTATAGGTCTTTATGGGAACAGAAGGTTTTATTTTTTATCCAAGAAGCTGATGATGAGTTTGAAGTATCAACCTTGAGGTTAGCAGTCCAATGCTTACCTGACAGTGCCCCCACGGCACTCAGCACAAAACAAAGTCATGCATTTTCAAGAGCATGTAAATGTCAGAGGACATAACTGTATGAGAGTGAATGCAGTGGAGAAGAGAATGAGATTGACAATAGGAGCAGGAGATGAAAACCAAATAAAAGGTGTCTTATTCTGAGAAAGAAGAACCCATAATTCCAGTATGCCTAGGGACTAAAATATATTGTCTCTTATTTCAAATTATGATACTCTTTATTTCTTTCATGTCTTTTATTTCTTTCATTTCACTAACAAAAATATTAAAAAATTATCAAATCCATATGATGGCTAAAATCACTCTTATTATATGCCTTTGTTTAGGCAGAATTCTCCTAGTATTTTAGAACTAAATATGATGACTCTTCATTTCAAGTAAATTTCATTCAATCATGAGAAAACATACTCTGCAGGATTTTAAGTGAATCAGTGATGAATTGATAAAACACAAGCATTAAAAAGCAGATAAAGTATTTTTATCCTATATTATTAAAATATATGGTTTTCCAATATTAATATCAACTATGTGTGCTTACACTAGATTATAATTGGCAAAGGCATACTTCTATACATTAATTAAAGTCTAAAAAAATATTTTACTTAAGGGATTATAACAACAGTCAGACCATAGCATTTCTACTGCATAAAATAAATATACCCAATTATATATTAGCTACTCCTTGTGTTACCTAAACATTTCAAACATAGCACATACAAAATCAAAAATACTTAATGTTGAATGTTATTGTAGGTAAGAGAAATTTTAAGAGAGCAATAAATTTAGTTTTTCTCACCAAAAACAAAATACTAGAAATGAAGCTACAGGTTGACTAAAATTTCAGACAACAGAAATGCACAGTACTTCATTGGGGAAACCGCATACCATTTTCAAGGGTGGACATTCATGATTTTTATCCAAAATTGGTAACAACAACCCTAGTTTGAAAATCAATTCATATTCTGTTGTTGTAGTATAATATGTAGTACAGATGCCTGATGAAACTGTTGTTCTTGTTAGGTCCTATCACATTGGTTCTGAGGGAGAGTGACCTTGTGTCCAACAGAATGAAGCACTGCCTGGTCTGTGTCCTTGCAGGGCCTCCACAACTTTTGCTGACCCTCTGCTTTCCTAAGCATGATGTCCATCTTCAGGGACTCTCCTAACAGCAAAGTATATAAGATAAAGTCTCATCACCCTTGCCTTTCAAGAGCACTCTGGCTATACTTCTTCCAAGACAGACAGATGTTTATTTTGGGGGTTTTAAATGGCCCATGGTACTTTCAATATTATTCTCCAGCACCACAACTCAAATGCATTGACTCTTCTTCAATCTCCTTAATTCAGTTTCCAGATTTCACATACATGGGAGGCGATTGAAGATACGATGACTTGGGTCAGGAGCATCAAAGTCTAGCGAGTAACATCCTTCCTTTTCAATACTCTAGAGAGGTCTTCTATTGTGGCCTTACCTAATGCAGTGAGTCTTTTTATTTCTTGACTGCTGCTTCCATGAGTATTGATTATGGATCCAAGCAAGACACAATCCTTGACAACATCAACTTCTTCTCTACTGATCATGATGCTATGTGTTGGTCCAGTTGTGAGAATTTTGATCTTCTTTTACATTGAGCTGCAATTCTTGATCTTCCTCAGCAAATATTTCAAGTCCTGTTTCATAGAAAACAAGGCTGTGCCGTCTGTATGTGTCAGCTTTTTAATAAGCCTTCCTAGCAAGTTACTCAGCAGCAAAAAAGGGATAAATGCATGGAAATTTCAGAGCCATTATGGTGGTTGAAATAACCCAAACCTGCTATGCCAATCCACTACATGAATTTCTGAGAGCAGGCAAAAACAATTTATGCTGCCCAAAATTTCAGAATGTTTGCCTGTAGAGGAGTGGGAATCATTGGCAAGAGGCAGGGGGCAAATGAATGCACTGATGGATATATTCTATGGATCTATGTGTTTGTCAAATACAAGTCAATGTAAAATTGGAATTTATGTTATTCATTATAGCAAACTTCACCTTTAAAAAACTATTTAAAATCAATTTACATTTTTATACTAAGTATCAGGCCCTGTAGAAGAAAAATTAAACCAGATAAAAACAGTGATCTAAATTTGTTTAAAAGTGAAAAACAACATTTCTTGGTTAATTTTTGGGGAAGACATTAAATGTCAATAGTAAATTTGCATCATGTAAAAAATTACCCTAAACCAAGGGAAGTCAAGCCCATGGCCATACAATCAATCCCAACGAAGAGTGACCCAGGTCAGAGTAGAACTACTTTGTAAGGTTTCCAAGGCTGTACATCTTTATGGAATCAGACCATCACATCTTCTTTCCTGGCAAATTCAAATCCCCACTCTCAGTTAAAAGCTGAAAGCTTTAACCATTAGTCATGAGGGATCCTAAAAATCAGGTTATTGCCAGTTAATTATTATCTGCATCTAAAGATGGTTTCCTTTCACTTCAGTTTTGTTTTACCTCTGGCATTCCTTGTGGAGAGAAGGCACTGAAAGGTGGCACCACATCTGAAATATTTTCATAGCCAGGAGGAGGTGGCTCAAATAATGATGTGTTGAAAAGCTGCAGAAGGAGAGAGGAGTAGAAGCAAATATAAATAAATTAGTTACAGTCTAAATAAATTGTTTGGACTATAATCACATAAGGGCAAATACTCATTAGTCTTTCAGTCCCCAGAAAGCTATTTATTCTTCAGCATTTAGAGAATACCTATCAGGTATTCAGCACTGTGCTACAGGCTGTAAGTTGTTTATCAAACGAACACATTACAGCTTCTCTCCTCAAAATGGTACACTCTAGTTAGAGGGGGAAAGCTAATAAAGGTACATATTAGAAAATCATTTTATATCAAACTAAAAGAAATTTATGTCTAACTGTAAGAGAAATTCAGAAAAGTTAAAAGGCACTTATTCAAAGAGAAATGTAAATATATCCAAAAAGAACATCAACCAAACTCATTGCCCTCCAGTCAATTCTGACTAAAAGTGAACTTTTAGGACAGGGTAGAAATACCCTTTGGGTTTTTCAAGACTTCAAATCTCTTTTTCCCCAAATTCATTTTTTATATGGAATAAAGTATGCAGAGATAAAGTATGCAGAATAAAGCAGTTCTTCCCCATCCCCAAGAAGGATAACCATTGTCCTATTACCATTAGATCATCATTTCTCCCATTCCCCCATAAGAGCACTGTCTCTGAAAATCAACTGGTTGTATAAGGATAGGTCCAGTTCTAGACTTGTTGCTCTATTGAACTGTTATCCTTTCTTTTGTTCTTTTTTTTCCCCTCAAGGCTCAGACATTGACTTTTTTTTTTAAAGGCAGGAGGGGGTGTAGCTGGGGCTGGAGAGTGGGTTTCTGCAGGGTTGGTTCTGCTAAAGGCTAGCTCCCCTTGGAAGGCCGACACTTTTCTCCTTAAACCTCCTCCTCCTCTGCCCCTCTCCACCTGCCTTTAGTCTTCCCTCCCCACTCTGTTATCGTTTCTTAAGCAAATATAATATTGTCTCGATAGTTGTCATTGTGTCATGGCAGCCAGGCCTGCGTCATCCTCACAGCAGTAGGTATGTTGGAGCCCATGGTGAGAGACACCAAGACATTAAATCTTTAGGGGAACAGAAACTTTTTTTTCCAAGTGCTGTTGATGGGTTCAAAACACTGACCTTATGGCTAGCAGGTCACTGCATAGTCTGCTATGCCACTAGGGCTCCTTACTATAAAGGAGGGGAGCATAAGGAATAGCAGAAAAATAGGGTCATCTAACTGGCTAGTTACTTAACAGAAAGCAAATACATGAAAATCATTAGGTCTCTAAGAACTGATAGGCACCAGTTTTTTTTTAATTTAGAATAAATATTTTAATACTAAAATGTCACTTGTAACAGCACTAAGTTGAGATCAAACTAATCTTAAATTCAATTGAGTAATAATTACTTATTCGATAGTTCTATATCTGATAGTTTCAAGATAACCTTAACACTTGTGTTGCAAAAATGAAATCCTGAATAGAATGTTTTAAGTATACCACTGAAGAAGGAAATAATACTTATGGGGAGGGGAAGGGGGGAAAAGGCGTGGAAGTGGGAATCCTGAACGATAGCAGATAATTCTACTTTTGTCTTGATTTATTGAAATTTGGAGTTCTATGAGAAAGGTATGAGTGTTACAATATAAATTCTAGAGCTGGTTCAAAGTAAGTCTCATGCATAAAGTATCATCACTAAAAAAAAAATCACCCTATGATATTAAGCATGAAATAACTGTAAACCTGTACCACAAATACAGATGATTTAGGTTGAAGGAGAAAAAAATGACAGAATTCACAAACCTATAGTTTTCTATTTACTAGTAACATTTTTCAAGTACATTCATATGTGGTACAAAATACCTCAAGCTAAATTTTTATTTTAAAGTGATCCCAGGTTTATGATTCCATATAGGACATGGATGATATTATCACAAGGAATTAGTTCTAAAACAGGGTCTTAGAGCAGTGGTTCTCAACCTTCTTAATGTTGTGACCCTTTATAGAGTTAGTCATGCTTTGGTGATCCCCCCAACAATAGTTATTTTTGTAGCCACTTCATAACTGCAATTTTGCTACTGCAATGAATCGGGTGTCCCCTGTGAAAGGGTCATTTGACTTCCATAAGGGCCACGATCCACAGGTTGAGAATCACTGCTTTAGAGTGTTCTCACAGCATTCCAATGAAGATAATCTCTTATGCCCAAACCACTAATTATACAAAGAACTCTGAAAAAAGTCAATCAAACCTGGATAAAATACAGTTCCTGTACTATCACACATACAATATTAAGTTAAAGTTAAATAATGCAAATGTAAAATAATGTGTGCTGAAGTAAATTTGCTCAAAATGGATTAGTTCAAAATAAGATATAAACAAATTAAATCAGAATACAGCATAGACATAGAGTTAAAAATCTGAAAAAAATTAAGATATCTAAGGAACACATTAAAAATTTCAGGTTACACATACCTCAAGTTTCAAAGCAACAGAATAAAATATTGTGTGAGAATCAAAGTTGAGCAAAAAAGTAATTACAATTTTTCAAAACTGATTTTAAAAAATCCAACTCTTAGATTATGAAGGTCCATGAATCCCACAATAAGTAAAAAATAATCCCTACCTAAACAGTTCATAGTAAAAGTACAATGTTCAATAGAGTACTTATGAACTGTGAATCAGAATCAACTGATGGCAATGAATGTTTTTTTCCCTTAGATATGCATTACAAAAATTTTAATAGAATTCATAAAGGTATACAGTTTGCCTGTGGTAAAAACTTTTTTCCCTGTGTATCTGTAAACAAAGTGACAACGGAAGTTTTTGCTATATGTCCTTTTATAACTTTTTAACATTTTAAAACCTACTTATTGTTGAAATTTTTGAATGACTTAAGTTGTTATATTCCCGTACACCATCTTAGGAACACAAAAAGCATGGTGAGATGTTTTCAAACTAAAGACATTGACCTATTTTTTTTTTTGTCAAGAGATGAATTTAATTGTAGGTTTACAGTTACATTGAGAAAAATCAACAAAAAGTATATAAAGCTTCAAATTTGTAAATCAAATGTAAACTTAAAAAAAGATAATTATGATACCAAGGGGAAAGAAATAGTGCAGATGAGAAAAAAAGAACTATAGTTTACAGCATGGCTGTGAATAGTCACAATAATTAAATTACATATTGCCATTGAGTCGATTCCGACAGTGATCCCAAGTGTTACGGAACAGAAATTATTCATCGCATTTTTTGGCTGTAATATTTATGGAAGTTGTGTTAGTCTGGGTAGACTAGAAGAACAAATATCATAGACACACATATGGATATAAGTAAAAGATTTATATACAAGAGGAATGGGGCATTGAGAAAGCATCCCAGCCCAGACCAGTTCAAAGTTATAAGTCCGATATTAACGCATATGCCCAATATCTGTCTATAAAGTCTCCTTCTGACTCACGAAGTCACAGGCCAGTGGGTGCAGAGTCCCGGCGCCCATGACTCCTTGCTTCCAGGGCTCAGGGTCCATCAACAGCATTCCATGGTGGCAGAAGCAACTCATTGCTGGCAGGAGTCCCCTCAAGGCCTCTCCAGCTTAGAGGTCTGGTTCCATTAGGGCAAGGCCGTGTGACTTCTCCTTTGGCTTCTGCAGCAGCTAGGCCACTGACATCTTGTCTTGTCCATAATTCCTTGTCTCTGAGACTAACTCCCAACAACTAGGGAGATAGCTTCTCATCTCCATGAGGGAAAGATTGCGAGATTTCCCAGAAGTCTCAGGAGAAAGCCTGAGACATGCCCACACAGAGGCCTCAATGGCTATCTCCAGATTAACAGGCTAGACTCCACCCCTACATTTCAATTATGAAATTAACATAAGCACATGACTGCCACAGAAGTAGATCACCTACATTTGTTCCCTGGTGTCTTTGAGTGAGTTCAAGCTGCTAGACTTGAGGTTTCTAGTCAAGCAAAGCATTTGGACCACTCAAGGACTTTGGAGTCAGAATAAGGGGTATAACAGAGACAAATCCTCTTGAGATTATTAGGCCATACTGAAACGTGAAAAGGAGTCATGCTGGCATAGTGGTTATGTGTTCAACTGTGATCCAAAAGATTAGTAATTGGAAACCACCAACTGCCCCAAAGACAGAGTTTTTCACTCCTGTAATGAGTTACAGGGTCTCAATATGACTTGACATTTATTCAATGGCAGTAAGCCTAAAGTTCGGAAACATGGAAAGGAACCAAAACCATGTTATTAAAATAAACCAAGGTAAATATCCAGTGGCTTGAAAGTTTAATCTCTACAAGTCAGTCAGTATAGTTCAATTCACAGCTAGCCTATAGTTGTATAATTTCCTTTTCTTGTTGGTGTTCTAAATTCTATACCATTGGCTAAATTAATGACACTATCAATAGAATTACCTTATATGCCAGAGAGAGGATTTATAATGTTCTCTAAGATAAAATGGTAATGATGTCTCTAAAGTGAACCAGACACACACACACACACACACACACACACACATATACACCTTGTGTGTATGTGTATATATATATATATACACACACATATAGATTGGGGCTCATATTTAACTATATCCTGAATATAAGAACAACTAGTTCGTAGGGAATGACCCTGCTTGATGCTCGCCCTCCTGAAGAGGTCATTGAAGATAAGGGATGCTATAGCAAAGTATTGTGAGGAAACTACAAGGAGCTTGGCTATCAGAAAGAATAGTGTGACTTAAAGACTAGTCTTCAAACAAGCAGAAATCTAAGTGATGCATCAACTAATTCCAGACAGGATAAGCACACCAACTTTTATGGGCCAAGGATTACAAATTTAAAAATCCAAACCCATAGTAGTAGTAGAGCTTCGATTGTGAACACCTGGTTTGCAGAAGTCTCTGGATGACAGTAGAAGCCCAAAAGCCAGCTTCAGGGTCTACACATAGATTAAGCCTCTGGTGAATTGCCTCGCCGGCGCCCCCCCCCCCCCAACAATAGTCAAGGGATAGGAATAGCTTTGCTATCAGAGAACATTGTAAAGTCAACAATGGCAAATGGAGTTATATTAAAATGTGATATTTTAAATATCTTACCATTTTATCTTCCTTTTGACCCATTTTAAAGTTGTTTCAGTTAACAGCAACAATAAGGTAATGGAAAATACATGTGGATTAATCATCTAGTTGATGGTCTTGCCACAGTGTAGAGACAATACTAACATTTTTCAGAGCTACATATATCATTTAGAAGGCTCAGTCATTAAGAAGAAACTATTTAAAGAAATGGAGCTCTGGTATGATATTGGGCTGCTAAACAAAAGCCAGCACTTTGACCTTGTTCCACAGATTAAGATAAGACTGTTTGCCCCTAGGAAGAGCTATAATCTCTGATACTCTCATGAGCACTTAGTTATAAGATATGGTCATTATAGTCGCAATTGACTCTATGGAAGTGGATTTCGTTTAATGTAATCAAAACAATTATTCTAAATATTTATATAGTGAAAAAAGCACCCACTCATTGTCATTGAGTTGATTCTGACTCATAAAGACCCTATAAAACAAAATTAATTACTCTAAGAAATAGCTGGATTTCTTCAATTGCCTTTCTTTTTCAAGCATTAGTTTTAATTTGCACACGATAATAAATTCATTAAAGAAGATTCTAGGGATCTCCTCCACACACCCTCTCCCAAACCATCTCTCTATTTCAAATATCTTTAACACAAGTTCTTTTTTTGGGGGGGGGGGGCATCACTGCTCTCCGGTGGTGGAGTAGGAGACCCAACCCCACTGCTGGAATTGTGGGTCGCAGTTCCGCGCACAACCACTACGCCACTGGGGCTCAGCCCAACACAAGTTCTTATTATACGTTCTGGACACATAATCATTTGACAGGCAATTTTATTAAGTCCCAATCATAATCTGCTGATTCAGACTTTTCACTGACCCTGGGAATTTCTTTAAAAAAAGTAGCTACAGCTCGAAGGAATTTTTTCACCCTGAATTGATTTCAAAAATGCATCTTATTTTAAAAATGTAACTCATTATAGATCTTTATAGGAGCAAACAATTTCATCATTATTTTAATTGGTTGGAAGCTAATTAATGTATTGTACTCTATAGAAGCAACATAGTGCACAATCCTAAAATGTTAAAGAGCACCTGCGATCAAGCAGCAATTTCTCAGAATCTATCCCACATTGTATTAAATTATTAGAAAGTGGTTAAAATTGGTAAAGAGATGCTAAAAATGCCATTAACAAGCTTTAGTAAAACTGATATTTATCAGTATTTGAAATGGAGTCATGTATAAGACAATAATAGGTACTAGGTAAATCTTTGTTGTTGTTGTTTTTACCTCATTTCCATCTTCGTCAATTATTGAGACATAGTTGGGATGAGTCTCACTGGGGTAAGACAAAAGGACATCATAATGGGCTAACTCAACAGAATCCAAGCCAAACGCTTTCCATTGAGACTGTATTTGCTTTGCAAGTTGATAGTTTTGTTCTGTTCCTGCTAAATGTGGTATCCGTGTAAAATTACTGGAATAAACATTAAAAGTGGTTAGAATCAGTATTCCATCATTATTCTCAATCAGCAACAAAATAAGCAGATTTATGTCCCCCTTCGTCCCCCGCGCCCCCCATGGAGCAGCTGGAGTATTTAAACTGTTGATCTTGTGGTCAACAGCCCAATGGCATAGCTCAGTGGGCCATGAGGGTTCTTGACACAAATAATTAGTAGTGACTGTTAATAGCAAAATAAACTGTTATCACGTGGGAGAAGGAATGCTGGAGGGTGCATTTAGACAAGAGCTCCATAGTGTACAAATGACGATGACTGCAAGTAGTATATCTGTGTCCATGTGCTGATGGTGAACATATTCAAGCTATAAGAAGTGAGAACAACTTAGAAATTGTCATGGAAAATAAACAACATCCTGACTGGTCAGGTGTGGCAGTTACGTACTTTCATGTCAAATTATTCAGTGGGTTATAGGGGTGGAGTCTAGTCTGTCAATCAGGCGATCGCCAATCATGCCTCTGTGTGGGCATGGCCTTCTCCTGAGGATTCTAGGGTCTCCTGTCTTCCTTCTTGGAGGTGGGACACACACTCTACCTGTGAGATATTTGTGTTGACAAGCCACAGAGAGCTACACTGATGGAGCCAGAGCTTGGAGCTGGAGGAGCCACATGGAGACATATGCCAGTGCTGAGATGCTTCCACTGCCACAGTTTCCACAAGAGTTTTCACCCAGTGGCCTGTGCTATTCCTGCACTTGGTGTCATTGTGCGTGTCTGTCTGTCTGTGTGTGTGAGTCTGAAGATGAATGTATAGACTGGTATTGGACACATGGGCTAATATTGGACTTATGAACTTGGACCAGACTGGGATGCTTTCTCAATACACAATTTCTCTTTGGGCTGAGCCCGGGTGGCATAAGTGGTTGAGTGCGGGACTGCGGCCCGTGGGCTTGGCGGTTCAAATCCAGCGGCAGGTCTCCAGAGCAGCGCTGTGTAGCTCCCATGACCACCAGAGGGCAGTGATGCCCCCCCGAAAAATTTCTCCTTGATATAAAGTTGTCTCTTACACATATATGAGTGTCATTGAATTTGTTTCTATAGTTAATCCAGACTAATACATTAAGTTTTGTTCAGGGGTCTAGAATAGGAAGGAAAGGGAGGTACTAATTTTTCTTCTTTGTTGATTAGTCCATGTCAAAAATTGGGAAAGTGATTCTGTCAGGGAGTGCAAATTATCTCTTATGGGCATCTAATTATACCTATTATACATCAGTAAGAATGGAACAGAAGTCTCTGGTGGTACAAGCCATTAATGTATTTTCTTCTTTACTGATAAGTTTCTGGTTCAAATACACTCAGAGTCAACTAGGAGGCATTGATGATTTACTGCTAACACTAGTGAACACAGTTTTACTCTGACACACATGGCTGCCATGGGCTGGAATTAACTATACAGAAACCTACACTAATACTGGTATAGAGGAATAGATAGATGAACAAGAGGCAGAGATGACAGCTTCACAAAGATAAAGAAGCTTAAGTTTTATGATCTCACACTTGAAAGGGATCTTTCCAATATCCCAATAGATTCCCAGGCTAATTAATAATTTATAATCTATTTTCATCATAATTTACAAGCAATTATGTATTAATAAAGACATGATCTTTTTATATAAAATTAAAACTTTATATATTCACTAATATATTCCTCCTTCAGTCACTAAAAGTTATTCTAAGTATTTTTGACATACATTCACAGAAGTTCAAATATTTCTGAATATACACATTGAACCAATTTGTAAAAATGAAAAAGAGGCCATTTGCTCTCACCCCCTCCTCTTCCTCATGTAATCCCTACCCCCACTCACTCTCTCTCCACATTTAGCATCTGGTGGCCAGAGGTTGCTGAGACCCCAAAGGGAGGGGTTCTCCGATCACATGTTAACAGGTAACGGAGATAGTAGAGGTCTCTCCAGCCATCAAGGCCCAGAAGACAGGAGAGAAGAAAAGATGCTCAAACGTGATTCTGCCTTTACAGAAGGTCATCCAGATCATCAAAGAAGATCTCACAAAGTCCAGAGACGCAGGATGCAGCCTGCAATGTTTCTCCCATCGCTGATACTGTTGAAAGGACACTATGAAACTCTTTCATACAAAAGTGACTGAACTATTACGACAAACTATACTTTCGCTGAAAAATCAAGATTTTGGACTTATTAATTGATGCTAATATGTGATTGGAATGTAATTGATTTCTGTGTAACCCTGTATCTGTACAATGTGAGTATGCCTAATTGTGATTTGCTTAGGGAACGTTTGCAAAGGTCTAAAGGGAAACAATTCATTAGATATTGAACATATTGTGTGGTTGGGCTTTGATTAGAAAATATTTGCTAGGGATTAAGGAAAGCATTTCAGTAAATTTTATTCAGCTAAAAGATATATTCTATACATTTAAAGACAAGCTTGAGGCTTGTAGCACTAATGTTATTAACTATTGGTGAATGGCATGGGAGGATTGGGCTGGTGAGCATGGATTCAAAGTATTTCTCATAGCCTGGTTCCAGCCTTACAGTGCTGCTCATTATCATAATTTTTGTCCGGACTAGAACTTGTTAGTGAAAGGTAAGGCATGTTAAGGAAAATTATAAGCCCCTGTAGCCCTTATGGACTTCATGCTGAGAGCCAAATCTGTGGAGCCTGGCAAACGGGAAGAAAGTGTTTAAGGAACCTGGGAGGCAAGGTTTCGAACGTGGAGGGAACCTCTATATCTGTGAGAAAAGATTAAGTCATAATCACACTCTGAAGATATCGCCACCCACTTTTCTGTCACTGTCATGCTTGGTGCTGTCGTGAAGTTGTCTCTTACTGTGGTAGCTAACCTAGCTGACCAGAGTACCATCACTTTGAATTTAATTGCCCTTTTCAATAAACTATTCACCAGGCCACTTGTCCTCTAGAATGGAGCCCTAGCAAAATGTTCCGAGGACAAGCAATTACCACACCGTGGCCCTTTTCTACACAATACCCTTGTCTCACGCCCTTGTGTACTGAGATGAGATCACAATTTGAGCTAACTGCAGTGTTTCACTTCTGTAACTCGCTTGCTTGCTTAGCTGCATGTCCCAAGTAACACAGCCCCCTTGAAAAGGTCTAAGTTGAGATAGAAATGGGGTCAGTCAGCTAACTGAATCAAATGCTGCTGACCCCTCCACAGGAATTTTCTTTTCTTTTTCTTTTTTTCCTTCCTTCAATCAATTTTGGCTTTTTAAATTCTCTGATGACTCAGTTGTTCTTGTGGCTAAGTGCAACATTACAAGTGTACAGCGAACTGCTGTCTGACCAGTAGCCTTTCTGTAAAAGTAGACGCTCATAACTGACTCAGTTTATTGTCCCACTGTGGAATCCAATCCCTCTCATATTCTTCTCTAATAGCAAATGGGCACGAAAGGACTTTATAATCCATGGCTTGATTCAAGAATGTTTATCATAAGCCTGAATTTTTGGTTTTATTAATTGATGATTTAATTTGCCTTGACAGCTTCCAATGTATAGAAACTAAGCACTCTGCGCTTGTGGCTCTTTTAATTTCTAATTATAAAACAAAAGGGAGAATTGTGGGGAACAGAAAGATTTCTCCCCAATTGTCTCCCCCCAATATATGCTTAACTTAAGCTGCTTGTTACGAGGCACATGGCACATGACTATACACTTGGAGGTCAACCGAAGTTGGTTAGAAGCTGTTCTCCCTCAGGGTTATTAGCCAGCCAGAGCAATCAGAGTGTCCCACCCACTCCCTTCTGATCAGCATGCCCAGAGTACTTCCCTATGGGAGACACAGAGGTCAAGCCTACCCAAGGATGAGCAAGGTAAGGCTGCCGTGTTGAGTCTAGGATCCACCTTTCTCCTCACATGTATACCCCTAGTCCCTCCTTTTGGTATCATGAGTATGCCCCTAGCTCACCCCCTTCCTGTGATGTATCCTCTTCCTGTGACTTCCCCGAAGTAGATTTAAACATTGTAGATTTAAACGTTGTGAGCAATCATAAAAGAGGACTCTCTCTCTCACCTATCCAAAAAGAAAGAAAGAAAGAAAGCTCTGCTTTGAAAACTAAATACTCTAGTTAATTACATACACTAGTTCTATGCAAATAGTCCCTTCCTGCCAAGGAGTTGTTCCTGGTTCATAATGACTCCATAAGGCAGGCTTGAGCGGCTCCTGGCGGTACCTGAGGCTGTAATCTTCACAGAAGCAGAAAGCCTCACCTTTCTCCTGTGGAGTGGCTGGTCGATTTGAACTGCTCACTTTGCAGTTAGCAGCCCAACTCCTAATCTACTACCACCAGGGCGTGCAATTATGGCATCTTTACTTTCTACATTATATTAATTCTAAACGAATGTTTTACTTTTAGCCATTTTGTTTTATTCTGAGACACATTCATCTCTTTTTCTCTTCACTGGGAATAGCTATTTTAGAAAGCAAGGAACTAGCATTTAAAACGTGCCACACCCACCCTCTCTTATTTAGTTCTCACCACAATAGCATCATGATGCCTTTTCTCCAGATGTGAAAATTAGGGTTTGAGCCAAGGAAGTTGAAGTATTAGCTCAATGTTACTTTACTATCAATCACCCAAGATGTAGTTTAAAATAAGCCAGTCTGATTACAAAGCACATGTTTTTGTATTCCAACATACTATTTTCCTTTAAAACAGGATTCAGAAAACTGCAACCTATTGGCCACATTTGACCACTGAATTTTTATTGTCCACAAGCTAACAAAAAATCCAGAGAGAGAATAGTATTTTGAAAAAAAAATTGAAAAAAATCCTAAAGAATGACATTTTGTGACACATGAAATTTCAGTGCCCATAGATAAAAGTTTTATTGTAAGAGATACACTCATTTAAAAATATATTTTCTGTGTATTTTTGAGTAATACAACAGCAAAGATGAGTAATTGCAACAGCCATCTGGTCCATAAAACATGACCTTTTACAGAAAAAAAAGTTGCTGACTCCTAAAGAGTCTATTAAAAATGAAGCTTATTTAGGGGCTGAGCCCTGGTGGTGTAGTGGTTGTGTGCGGGGCTGCGGCCCACTGGGTTGGCGGTTCAAATCCAGCAGCAGCTCTCCAGGAGCAAGACTGGGCCTCCTACTCCCACCAGAGGGAAGTGATGCCCCCCTCCCTAAAAATGAAGCTTAGTTAATGGTATTCCTTTCATAAAATATAAAATTTTAAGTCAAAACTGCTAAACAGAATTTTCCCCCAAATTTCAACTAAAGGCTTACTATAAGAACTTCTGGATGTTCTCAGCTTTCAATTCATCCAAAAATATCTTCTTCACATGTTGCTGTGGGGCAATTTTAGATTCACTGGAAGACTTCATAAACCAACCTGTAAAATACATCCAAATATAGAAGTGAAATATAAACCCATCAATAGGCATCTACTTTTTCTTATGATTGTATCTACCATATGTGAAATACAATACATCAATGATCTCTAGCATTCACTGATATTTTTCTGAAACTTTCTGCCTAGTGCCATGTCCCATTAAGAAAAGAACATGCCCTCTTTTAAGAGCTAACTATATGGTATCAAACCAAAAATAGCAAATCAAGAGATTAAACAAGACGCTTATGCAACAGCAAGTTTATCTTAACAAACATGTGAAGATTCAGAAGGGGAGATAAAAATCATTGCACAGCTGGAAGAATGTAATAAATATCACCAAATAGTATATGTAAATAGTATATGTAATATACTACTAAATAGTAAATAGTAGTATATAGTACATAGTAAATAGTATATGTGCATTCTACTGTATATACTCTTCAGAACAAAAATTAAAGTTATATTATTACATTAAAGTATCTTAATAGTTTTATTGATATAGCATTTGTAAGCCATTCAGTGGTTCCTTCACATTAAGAAGAGTTGTGCACTCATCACCACAATCAATTTTACACTTTTTTCTCTTTCATTGTTGTTAACACCCTATTTTCTTACAACTCCCCAGTACTCCTAGCAAATTGTTCATCCAGCTACTCTCTCTGTAGATCCATTGTCTATCCCAGATCTCCTATGTAGAAAAACATACAAAACAAAGACAATGACAAAGTAAAACACAGAAAATCCTCAGTTAAAAGAAGGCAGAATACATTAAAAACTGAAACAAATTTGAATGTGCCAAAGGGAGATCAAATGATAAAATGTTACATTTTCAAAGAACAACATTTGCAATCATCCACTTTACAATGCACTCTATCTGATAGCTAGGCTAAATGCATCTCTGGACTCTGTGTGAATAGAGGTTTAGTTCGAAAGGAGATTCCTGCAAGTTGATTTTGGGTTTCCACTGTCATTGAGAACCTTCTCCAAACTAGGTGATCAGAATGGAAATTTTTAATTAGTGCAAGTCAACAATCCATATATTGTGATCTGAACATCTGTCTTCAACTCAACTCAGCTCAGCTCTCTGCCATTCAGTTGATTCCCAACTCGTAGCAACCCGAGTAGAACGGCCACTGTGAATGTCTGTAAGAAAGAAGAAAACCTCCTCTTTCTCTAAGAGGATCGGCCAGTGGCTTTGAGCTGCAGACATGTGGTTAGAAGCTCATCATGTAACCATGACACCACCAGGGCTCCTGCAAAACTGTCCAACACGTGTAATTTATTTTCACAACAATGCTTTAAATTCTATCCCACTGGCTAAATTAAAGATAGTTTCCATTGAATTATCTAATGCCCCATGGGGACGATTTGTAATGCTCTTCAATAAAATGATAATGATGTCTCTAAAGTAAACTAGGGGCATATATAAACCATAGATAGATGAATGGATTTTGAGATCACACTTAATCGTATCCCTAATCTAGGAACAATTAGTTTTTATGACATGGTCCTACTGAATCCTTACCTTCATGCAGAGATCATTGAACATATAAGTCTTCTAGGAAAGTGCGGTGAAAAAATCAGATTATGCCTGACTGTAAGAAAGAATCCTCTCTGAGGTCTTACAGGCTTGTGTTGAAACAGCGGTTCTGAATCTGTGTGCTGTGACCCCCTTTGGGGAGTCAAACAGCCCTTTCACAGGGGTCACCTGATTCATAACAGTAGCAAAATTATGGTTACGAAGTAGCAATGAAAATAATTTTATGGTTGGGGGATCATCACACATGAGGAACTACATTAATGGGTCATGGCATTAGAAGGGTTGAGAACCACTACTATAGAGGGTCTGTGAGTCAAAATCAACTTGATTTCAATGAATATGAGTTGGAGTTGATATCATGACTGCATTGTGAATAAAAGGACATGAATTATTTCAAAAAGTTGGTAGAACTTCAGACTTCCATTTTGCTCCGGTTTGGAACTAAAGCTGAGATTTGGATTCCAGGTGAAGTTTAAAAATACCTACTGACGTCCAGGACATTCTGATTCTGATGCTCAGCAAGGCTATGAGAAAAATCGGCTTTCCCCATAGCATTCCTATGACTGTACATCTTTATGGAGCAGATGACCCCATCTTTATTCCTGCTCAGGTTTGACACTCAGTCCTTGGGTTAGTGTAGGAGAGTTTAATCACTGTGCCTCGAGGACCCCAGCAATAGAAGTAGGTCTGAGAAATTCAGAATCAGAAATCTATGGTGAGACAACAATTCACCCAACAGCTCTGTCAGGAGTTCAGGTCAGAGGAGTCCAGGGTCAAGGAGTAGTCAGATTATACCCTGTCTTTAGCCACTGTAAGGATGCTGGCTTTAAAACTGAGGGAGACAAGATACCATTAAGGAGTTTATGCAGCAAAATTATATGACAAGGGATAAAATGATTACCCAAGTCAACACTTAACCAGTTTTCGTGGAAATTTCTGGTCGTTTAACCAAATTACCACATACACCACAACATATTAAAATAAGTGATGAGAACCAAAGAGAAATATGATTCCATTTATGCATAAAACAGCCCAGACCAAAGCTGGACTACCTGGCAATATCTTAACTTAGCCCTGTGCATGACATTCCAACATTAGTGGCATCTTTTGACCGTGCAGGAATAAATGAAATGCTCCTGCCACAGGACAATGGTAGCAGCAATGACATTTTATGTCATTGACTGTTCAAATAATTTCCACGCAGCTTGATAGTCATCATCAAGACAGGAACAAGAGGTGGAAAACAACCTGGGTAACTAAAGAAGGAAATACAATGCTATTGCGTCAATAAAGATTTACTGCCTCAAGAGCCCGGTATCGTTAGAACTACTCCATGGCACAGGGATTTTGGGAAACAGGAGGCAGTATAAAAAATCAGAATGGCAACCTGGTGGCATGATGGCTGCGAATTGGGCAGCAATTTGTAAAAATCAGAATAAAACAATGTGAGTTTGTCTGTGTTTTCCTGATTTTCTTGGGAAATCGAAAACAGGATTCATGGAGCAATGGGAAAGAAAGTAACCCTGGAGTCAAAGAAACATGAAGCCAGTTTCCAAAGGTGCCTTTTCTTGCTCCCAGGAGGGGAGCAAACGTCTACCTCCACCCCCACCACTCCCAAAAACCATACTGCACGACTCTGGATTCTATGGTACTCACTAGGCAGCCAACACAAAGTTCTGCCGCTTTAAAGAAAAATAAAGCAATGATTTCTCTCAAGTCTTGTAAGGGTGAAATCGACCTTAGTTTAATTGCAGGAATTCTTCCCTCTATGCCTAACCCTGGGTATCCATCCTAGGGTTTGGAGTTTCTGGCCTAGAACCCAACCCTGCACACCCCTAATGACCCCCTTCCCCCTTCCCCCCAGATCGCTGCTCCAGCCCAACTCGACCATACAACCCACAGGACAAGGGCATGGCACTGCCCTACTTCCTATGTCCTTCCCTGTAAGTGGCAGGCTGCGGGCTGCGAGTGCGTCCCTACCGAAGAAGAAGCCAAGGAGGAAGAGGCCGCTGGCCAGCACCAGCGCTCCAACACAGAGCCAGTTCCTGCGCCTAGAAGGAGCAAGGGTCCAGTCAGTGTCCTGAAGGACATTCCACATCTTCCCTGTGAAACTTCGGCCGCTGCCTCTCAGGGAGTCTCTCAATCCAAGTGCAGCTGTGGAGCAAAGTCTGCGCTCTCTAAGTGCTACTTTAATCTGTCAATCACAGGAACCCGCCCCCTGCCGCCCAGTCTGCTTTCTCCACTCAGAAAGCCTTTCTGGTTTACCCTGAATCAACCAGAAGGCATTGACTGCCACCCAACGATGGAAATCCAGCCTCTTTCAGAGGGGAGAGAGAGGAAAAGAAGAGAGAGGGGAGAGGGGCCATGGGCCAGGGACAAGGGGATGGAGGGGAGAGGAGAGAGGGGAGGGAGGGAGGAGAGAGAGAGAGAGAGAGAGAGAGAGAGAGAGAGAGAGAGACAGAGACTAATTTTTCTTATATAAAAGAAGGAAGGAGAAAGAGAGGAAGAGAAAGAGAAATAAGAGGGGATGGAGAGAAAAAGTAGAAACTGCTCACCTCTCTCCAGTCCCCAAATCTTGATTCCTAGAAGGAAAACTAAGAAAGTCGATGTGTAATGGAAAGTTGTTAACTTGCCTCTACCTTGTTTGGTTCCAGGCGAGTTGGTAAAATGAATTAACCAAAGCCACTACCAGAGATAGTGGTAGTGCATCAATTCTGATGCATCGTGATTCTTCACAGAATTCCCAAGACTGTCAATTTTGCTGGAACTGCCGACCTGGTGGTTAGCAGGTAGCCGCTGATCTGGAAGCGTCTTTTGAGCTATTTTGGTATTAGGCTAAATCATCTCTGAAATCTCTCCCTGCTTCCCCCCCCTACCCTTATGCTCTGAAAGTCTACTGAAAATTTTATCCAGAGGAAACCCATGAAAGCCATGCTAAAAAAGTGATACTTTCCACACTCTTGACTAGGGAGGCAGGTGCTGGAGTCAACATGAATGGCCATATTAGCTTCGATAGCTCTTGTGTAAAGAGCACTATGAAATGTGTCATAGGGCAAATGGCCATCTGTATACAAAAGATGCTCAACACAATTTGGTGAGTAGTTAGATAGATAAATAGAAATCCTGGTGCTGCTGTGCTTAAGCTTGTTGATGCTGGTCTCAAGGTCAGCAGTTTGAAACCACTTCCCAGTTCCCCGGGAGAAAGACTAGTCTTTCTATGCTAGTAAAGATTTACAGTCTTAGTAACTCACAGGAGGCAGTTCCACAGTGCCTTCTAGAATGACTATGAGTCAGAATTGGCTCAGTGGCATTGTGTGAGATAGATAAATTAAAAATAAACTGTCACAATGATTCTGCGAACTTTCTCTCTCTGTCTCTGCCTTGGTCTTCCTGGAGAAAAGCCATGTGGAAACTTGCTGAGACCTGGAAGAGCTCTCTCTCTCTCTCTCTCTCTCTCTCTCTCTCTCTCTGCTTCACTTTCCTACTATTAAGACACTCAGAGAACTGGAGGTGCTGCTTGGAGACCTGTGCCAGTGTCAAGATGCTTTCACCAACCTTGGATCCACAAGACTTTCTACTCACCAGCCTGTGATCTTCCTGCATTTGGCATCATTGCCTGTGCTGTATGATACTAAAGAGAAATTTATACACTAGTATCAGATGTATAGGCTAATATCGAACTTATGGACTTGATTAGGGCTGAGATGTTTACTCAATATAAAATTTCTCTTTGATATGAATATATCTCTTACACATAGATGAGTGTCACAGGATCTATTTCTCTATTCAACCCTCTCTAACACATTATGTACTTTGGGAATAGGGTATTAGAGAAACAAATCATGAAGATTGAGAGTGGATGCTCATTTGACCTCTGCTTTATGGCAGATTTTCTTCTTTGGCTAGCTAGAGTCAGAGATAGCCATGCAGTTTACTGGGTAGTTTTCAGGAAAAGACCTGGGAAGTGAAGATTTTGAGTCCTAGAAGTTACTTTTGGTTATTCCTGTCTGAAATGACAAGAATGGATGTGATAAATGTAAAATTTGAGCTCAAGGGGAAAAATGGCCCCATGAACTTGTCTGTCACCCTGCTGCCTAATTAAAATGATTGACAGAAGGTCTGGCCCTCACTTGAGGCAATTAGCCAGAGACCTAAGGCCATATGGGAAAAGTTTAGATAAAACAAGATTGACTTTGACATTTTCAAGAATTAAGTTTAGGATCTGGCTGCACTAGATTTATACTGATCTCTTCTGCTTCCTGTTATTGATGTGTATTATAAATGACTATTGAAGTAAAACTGGAGAGTTTGTAAGCCAACTTGCCTTCATCCATTAATTTAGACTTTTAAATGGGTACAGGAAACTCCTGCAAAGAAGACCCTGAAAAGTTAAGCCCCACCCAGTGTTTTCAGTGCTCAGGACATTTTCAGTTGAAGAAGAGACTTGTCTAGGGGGTTGTTGACAAACTGAAGAAAAGAACAAAAAGGAACTCCTTTGGCTTTATGAATTTTGAACTAGTAATTTGTGTCTGAACCTGGAAGAATCTGGAGCCATGAAGGAGCTCTCCTCTCTAGAATAGCATGCTAAAGGGAACCTGTGGAAAGTTTGAAATGCTTGCTAGGTCACCTCCTGGGTCCACTTGGTGAGTGGAAGTGGGGAAAATATAGCAATAGAGAGACAGGTTGAGTCTGGACACTAACATCTGTTTACCTGGTTCACAGGGACTAGAGGAGAAGACAAAAGCGAGTTGACCAATCTGGAATTCATGACTTAGTACAAGGAAGTTAGAGTTGCTGAGAATTTGTGATGGACCCCTTGGTCTAAAGGGGTGGCAGCCAATTGGTACTATGGTGAGGCTAATTGAGGCAACCTACGGAATCTGAACAGATAAAGATAGATTTTTGAGCCTGTGAATTGGTGCATATTGCTGATGACTTTATGGAAGGCCTGTCCTGATTTGACTTTGCTTATGAATGTAAATTCATGAGGTCCCAATTGGAGTGAAGATTCTCCACACCAAAGAACATGCTTATCTACTTAGATCACTGGCCTAATATAACTGGGCAGTATAGAAATTGGATACCCAAAATTGGGGCAAGTCGGAGGTGGGGGTGTGGATAGTAAGGGGAAGTGGCTGGCTTACAAACTTTCATAGCTGGGGGGATATATTCATTAGATTAGGGTGTAGGTATTTATATGACTGCAGTTAAGTTTAGAATGTTTTTGCTTTTTTTACTGATAGAATATAATGTTTAAATAAGACTGGCACCTTTTCAGTTGTATTCATTTAGTTTTATCCTGTGAGACACAAGTATGAATTGTTTTGTTTAAAAATTATATATGGCTAAAGAGTTGTGTAAAGATGTCAAGTTGACAAGAGATTGTCTGTGGTAGTTACATAATTTCATGTCAACTTGATAAATAAGTATAAGGCAGAGTCTAGCTTGTCAATCATGTCACAGTCTGATGATGCCTCCTGTGGGCATGGCCTTCTCATGAAGATTCTGGGAACTTCATCTCTCTTTTTTTTTAGGCATCACTGCCCTCAGGTGGTGAGTAGGAGGCCCAGCCTTTGCTCCTGTGAGCTGGATTTGAACCTCCATCCCAGTGGGCCGCAGTCCCGCGCACAACCACTACGCCACCGAGGCTCAGCCCTCAAACTTCATCTCTCTTGATCTTCCTGTTGACAAGTTGAAATCTGGATGAGCTCTCTCTCTCTCTGCTTCACTTTCCTACTGGTGAGACACTGGGAGAGCTGGAGGAGTCAAGTGGAGACTCATAACAGAACTAAGATGCTTCCACCAGCATTGGATCCACAAGACTTTCCACCCAACAGTCTGTGATCTTCCTGCATTTGGCATCCTGCAAGACTATGTGAGTCTGAAGAGGAATCTATGGGCTAGTATCAGACATATGGGCTAATATCAGACATATGGATTTGATCTGGACTGTGTTGAGATATTTTCTCAATTTTCAATTTCTCTTTGATAGAAAGCTCTCTCCTACACACATTTGAGTGTTGTTAGATCTTTGTCTCTGGTTGATCTGGTTATCATAGTTTGGGACTGTCATATATCTATATTTTAATGACATCCTTGCTTTAATAAGCTATGTATTAATCTGGGCAACCTGCTTCTGCTATTGTCAATGAATGTTATAGACAGTTTTCCATTATCACCAACACCCACTTAAAAATTTAATCTGTACAAGTCGATAATTCCTGTATTGTTGTTCATTGTTGTTGTCAGCCTACACTTATACCTAATCTACTTTTCTCAATTGTGTTTTAAATTCTATACCATTGTCTGAATTAATGACACTGTTGAATAGAATTACCTTATGACCCACGGATATGATTATAATGTTCTCTAACAAAAATGACAGTGATGTTTCAAAGATGTTTATACTAGAGACTAGTATAAGTCATAGATATATGAATAGATTTGGAGCTCACACTTATCATATTTCTCAGACCGTAAAATGCATATTTTTCCCCTCAGAAGTGGATTGCTATGTGTTTAGAGGCAGTCTCACTTCCTGGAACCTTAATGCCAGTCAGGTCACATGATCGACATAGTGCAGGTCTCTAAGTCTTTTCTCATTTGTTAATGAAAGTGATGACGGTTGTTAACACCACTGTTGAGTTTAAACTGTTAAATATTACCATATTTTTGCTTTATTCTAATAAATATTTTAGTATACTGGTACTGTTTGGTTCAAATTTTTTTTCTTGTTTTTCTGTTCTAAAAACTGGATGTGTCCTTTGGTCAGGCATGGCTTATGGTCTGAAAAATACGGTAATTCTAACTCCAATGCAAGAAAGATTAGTTTTTGTGATATGATTCTACTGGATACTTGTCCTCATGAAAAGATCATTGAATATATGTGTGTTAGTCCAGGTTGACTTGAGAAACAAAATCCAGTGACACTCATGTATAAGAAAGAGCGTTATATCAAAGAGTGAGTGCATATTAAGAAAACATCCCAGCTCACTCCAGATCAAATCTATATTAGCCCACAAGTCTTATACTAGTCTGTAAATCTGTCTTCAAATTCATGCAGTCACATGCAATGTTGCAAAATGTAAGAAAATCACAGACCTGTGGGTACAAAATCTTGTGGATCTAATGGTGGTGGACACATTCTAGATGCCATCAGCATGTCTCCATGTGGATTGTCACCAGGAATGTGAAGCAGAGAGAGTGCATCCCACCTCTCAGGAGGACGTGAACAACCTCAAAGGATCCTCGTGAAAAGGCCATGCCCACAAGTAGCCATCATCAGACTGTGAACTGATTGACATGTCAGACTCCACCCTTACACTCATTTACCAAGGGGAAATTAAATTATGCAACTCCCACACAAGTCATCATTCATTGGGACCCTCAAGACAAGCTCTCTGAACCAATATCTAATGACAGCCAGTTCTACACCCTTAGTATAGAAGTTATTTGCTTCTCACATTATTAAGTTTCAGCCATAGGTCCAAGGTTATGATTGAGTTTGTAATCCAGTCTAGTTCACTTAGTGAGGTTTCCACATCGAGGCTCCTGCTGTGACCTATGAAGAATGTTCTGTGCCTCAAAAGAACAAGCTCTGAATTCCCCATAGTTTATAGCACATGGCCTGGGTTGCCAATGGCTGAATAGAAACTAGATCAAACTTGTTTAATTAGGAATACGGTGTCAGACATAGTCTTCCCTTGGGTTCTGTGTAAGTATTGTTAAGCTTTGTTTTTTTATGGTGAAAGGCTGATCTTCTCCATTAGTCTGAAGTACTTGGCTTCTCTAAGGCATGCATGTTCCCCGTCTCCACCCTTAACTCCATGACCATCTTGAATATTGAGCAAGGTTCACACATCACATTGGTTTGGGTGTCTGTCGACAATTTTGTATGGTAGCAAATAAATGGTTACATTTCTTCCCCCGTCCTGAAAAATCTAACCTCAGTTGATGTGAATGTTGTTTTTAAGATGTGCATAGATGTAAATCCGAGGGAATGCATTTATGTACATTGTGGGTGGTAGGCAGGCTCTCTACCACATTGTTTGGCAGGCCCAGTTAGCAAATTAAATGACCTGGAAGGCACCAAAGCGTGCCTTCATCTTGGTGATTATTCTTTTTTTTTTAGTTTTTTAGGCATCACTGCCCTCTGTGGTGGGAGTAGGAGGGGTGATTATTCTTATTCTTATAGTAGTGTAATATTTGTTCTTTTGTGATTGACTAACTGAAAGTTCAAGAGGATCAAACAAGTTTATTCAAGGGTTATGTCCAATATGATGTGAAAATAGGCAACACAGCTAATATGAGAGACTCACTGAATGGATTGGAGAGATACAACATTGTTTATTTTGAATTAAAACTAAAAGCTAGAATCTCTGTTGTTGGTTTAATTAAGCTTTCAACTGATATTCATGCATTAAAATACTCCGAGTGTCTCTTTATAAAGTTTTAACTTTGCAATCACACCTACCTAGTTTAAGATTTTCTCAGTGATTTTACACATGGAATCACATGAAAATTGTTCAATTTATTGCTTTGACAATCTCCTGCACTCCACAGAAGAGACTCCTTTCACAGTTAACAATGGTCTACATCTTGCTATTTTATTTTTTGGTGACTACAGTAATTGAACATAGAGTTATCCAGACCCATAGGACATTTTTATTGGTCAAATAAAAAACCATGGCAAAGATGTGGGTTTCCATAAATTGTGGTCATGGAAAATTTGTGCATAGATTGAGGCAGCTGTTTAAACAGAACCAGGGAATACTTTGTGGTTAAAAATTAGGAAAGATGCTGAGCCTCAATGGTGTAGTGGTTGCGTGCAGGACGGCGGCCCACTGAGCTGGCGCTTCAAATCCAGCAGCAGCTCTCCAAGAGCAAGACTAGGCTCCCTACTGCCACCAGAGAGCAGTGATGCCCACACACAAAAATTAGGAAAAATATGTGTCTGGGTTAGATCCTCTTACCATATGTATTCAACCTATATACTGAGGAAATCACCAGAGAGTCTGGATTATATGAAGAAGAACATGGCATCACGATTGGAGGAGACTTATTAACAACCTTCAGTGTGCAGATGACAAAATTATGCTTGCTCGAAGTAGAGAGGATTTGAAGTACTTGCTGATGAAGACTAAGGACTGCAGTCTGTCTACAGCCATACCACCCTGAAATCGCTCGATCTCATCTGATCTCGGAAGCTAAGCAGGGTCGGGCCTGGTTAGTAGTTGGATGCAAGCATTGCAGTATTTAGTATGGATTACCACTCACTGTAAGGGGAAAAAGCCTCACAACCAATAGGTAACGTGATAAACAGAGCAGTTTGAATTTGTCCAAGATTTCTTCTTGCTTCACTCTACGATCAATACTCATTGAAGTAGCAGCTAAGAGAGCAAATGAGGCATTACACCGGATGAATCTGCTGTGCAATACCTTTCTAAAGTGTTTACAATGCAAGGAGGTTACTTTGAGGACTAATGTGTGTGTGACCCATGCAATGCTATTTTTAATCACCTCAGTCATATGAAATAAACTTTGAGGACTAATGTGTGTGTGACCCATGCAATGCTATTTTTAATCACCTCTCAGTCATATGAAATATGGATATTGAATAAGGAAGATGAAAGGAGAATCAATAATTTTGAATGGTGGCTTAATGAATAATGTTGAAAGTGGACCATGATTTGCCAAAACAAAAAATATATGATAGAAGAAGTACAACCTGGGCTGAGCCCTGGTGGCGTAGTGGTTTTGCGTGGGACTGCGGCCCACTGGGTTGGAGGTTCAAATTCAGCAGCGAGGCTGGGCCTCCTACTCCCACCACCACAGGGCAGTGATGCACGCCCCCCCCCCCAAAAAAAAAAAAGTACAACCTGAATTGGTGAGTTGGTGAGTCTTTGTCTCAGATACTTCGGACATCTTGTCAGGAGAGAACAGTCCCTGGAGAAGGAACTCATATTTGGTAAAGTATAGGAGTAGCAAAGAAGAGGAAGCTTCTGGACAAGATGGATTGACATAGGGACTACATCAATGATCCCAACCATAAGACCAATTTTAAGGATGAAACAGTATAGGATAATTACTAAGACCAAAACTAAATGGAACCTAGTTAATGTATCTCCCGAAAAATCTTCCTCTAAACTCTTACGAGAACATGAACTTTTATATGCTGGGAAGTCCAAAGCTATGCAAATTATTGCTTTATTGTTAACCAGTAAGTTGGTGATTCAATTCCACCTAGAGGATCCTGGTGATCAACTTTTGGGAAAAAATTAATCCTTGAAAAACCTATAAAGCATAATTCTATTGTGATTCATGAGGTCTCCATAGAAAAAATAAACTCAGTCAACTTTTGTTTTTATTTTTGTTTTCTGCTGGAATTGTTCAAAGTCCTGCTTTGGCTCCATGCTCTCCTCTTTTTATACTATTGTCTGAGATGATTTACAACTTTAATTACCATTTCTACTTCTCAGAAATCAAGTATGTTTATTTCTCTATTTTCATGAGCACATACATAGATGACAGGTCTCAGTTACACTTGAAGGTTGGTGTACAAATGGCATGGGAGTGACATCTGGGTCAAGGCAAACCAAAAATCAAAAGCTAAAGGCTGATTCCTGTGAGGCAGAGGCAGAGGCAAGACATGCATCCTCCCTGCAGTCTTTGTATCCATTTGGACACCATCCCTCCCTCCCCTGGTACACTCTACTCTTCTGGCATTGCAACGGCCACACATAAATCATAGACCATGTTCATAACCCAAACTCGCCAAACTCACTTAAGTTGAGTAGATTCCAACCCTTTGCCATCCTGCAGGCTGCATGGAACTGCCCTCTATGGAATTCTTTAAGTCTTTATGGAAGTAGGAAAAGCTTCACCTTTCTCCAAAAGAGCAGTTGGTGTTTCAAACTGAGGATGTTGTGATAAATAATTCGAGGTAGAACCGACTATTCCAACAGAATGCTGATTCTGCCTGTAGTTATGGGGTTTATTAGGGAAGTATCAGGTATCAGACATGACTCAGGATAGAATTCCTCAATTGGAACAGTTTCTCAGTTGTATTCACAAACAGGCCTTCTTTTGGTCCTTAGCTGGGTCTCTTGGCTTCTGCCTTGTTTGGGGAAAGTTATAAAAATGTTTAATTCCACCAAGTAATGATCAGAGGTACCCTGCTCTGCAACAAGCCTCCTGCCTGAAGAGGCTCAGTTTTCTTGATTCATGGACACAGAAACCCACCAGGTTGTCTCTGTTCGTATTCTCTCTCTGTTGTGGTCACTTCTCTGTTGCCTTTCTTTTCTGCCAATGCCATAGCTTCTTGTATGCTGGGCTAGAAGGTTTTCAACACAGATCCTGGGTTCAAGGTACATGCTCTACAATCAACTAGTCTTCTTTGGTGGTAGTCGGTCCCTGTTTCTCTGTTCACTGCTTTTCCTTAATCTCTTATAAGAGGAAAGTGTAAGTCAAGCAAGAAAAGGCTTGTGAGCATGACTACAATGCTTTTGATTTTAAATCAGCCCTGTTAAAGTATAATTAATTTTGCTCAGTGCTTTATACATTTTTCCATTGTCTTTCGAGTGCATGCTTCAATCGAGGCTTTGGAATTTACCACTCAGATCTTGTTTGAGGACAATTTGACCCTCCAGTTTGCCTGGTTATCATGAATCAGCCATCTGGAAAGCAGACATCAAGATAAAAAGTTCATTTGGTATTCCCACACTGTCCTCTGATGTTCTTGTGGTCTGTAATGTACCTTGAAAATTACAGCCCACCCACATACAGTATGTGACTGCATGGAAAAAGTAGTATAAATATTGTAAACGGAAATGAACTGAGCACTTGTTAACCAACCATTGTTGCTATTGGATACTCTATCAGTCAGACTTTCTAATAGATATACTTTCTCTTTTACTGTTCCATTTTAGCTCAATTATCCCAGGGAAACAGACCCAACATTGAGGTAACATCTTAACATCTGTTGTTAGGTTCCCCTCTCGTTCCGTCCTTTTAATGCCCATTGCCAGGGAAAGGAGAGACAGAGACAGCATATCCCTCCTCGGATTTAGAAGATCTCTAATTCCTGACCTCTCACCAGACCAGGACAGAAGAAGACTTCTGACATTTTACTTAAAAGAGAAGAGAAAAGGAAAGACAGGGTAAGTACATGCAGCAGTTCTGGGAATGTATGTCCCCTGGAGTAGAGGGGTGGCAGGCATTCACATGAAATAGTAGGTATTAAGTTTTGTAAGGTAGCCCTGATGCGATCCAAGCATGAGTCACCATCTGGAAGGAGACCAGTGTGAGTTTGGCATGTTGGCTTGAAAAAGAAAGTTTCATGAGTACCAAGAAGTTGAAAAAGAAATTTTTTACAAAGTTTTTTTTCTGATTTTGATTCTCCTTTAGGCTTTCCTGATTTCTTGTTCTAAAACTTACACATTCCTTGGAAATATCTTATATGTTGCTTCCCTCTTAAGACCATAAGTCTCCAAAATCTTAAAGTAATCCAAGGGTTATCTTCCTAGATTGAGTTGGTCTATACTAGCAGGGTGTTTAAGGTTAGTAACTAATATCACTGAATGAAACTTCAATAGGTTTTAGCCTTATAAATTTAATAGAATGATTGGTATGCTATCAGAGTGCATGGATTCGTCTGAGAAGCTTCTTACTGAGGTTGGTGGCAAAGAAACCTAACATAGGCTAGGAGAGATAAAGTGCAGGGAACCACCAGCAAGTTTTATATATAATATAGGATGTGAAATGTGAAGGGTAAAGTTTTCCTGATATGAGCTCATTGGGATTCAATCCAGGAAACATTTCCCATCTTAAAGAAAAGACAATATAAGATGTTAGGTCAACCACAGTATATTGTCTGAGAGAAGAAAGTGGCTTGGCAATGATTCTGGAATTGAATTTCTTTGGTACTGGAAGCAATAAATGAAAGGAAAAAGTGAATGCAGAAAATTTTATAACTCTAGATGTATTCATGGTACAGGATGAGTTTTCTATATACTTATATGATATGGTATTTGATTGATTTGAGTTTGATATAATTTATTTACTTCATTTTGTTCTGAGTGTTCACTGCGTCTAAGTTTCTGGCTTTGTGTCCAGGTGAAGCCATGGCTGATGTTTGGTGTAGAGCGATATAAACATCTCAATTCTTTTTCTCTTCCAGGAAAAACTGCTCAGAGCTCCTGGCTTATACTTGGCTTTTAATAGTTACTCTAAGACAAAAGATACCTTAAACATTAAACTAATAATTCTAGAATGAATAGGAGAATGACTTTTGAAAAGGCCAGAGAGGATGCATGGAAAGACTTAAAGAAAGAGATGAATATTTTGGAGGAAAAAATAAGATGCATTTGTTTTAAAATGGAATGTCCGATTGTGCTAGAACATGACAAGTGATAAAAACTGCCTACGCTTAGGGCATATAGAAGGTACTGCAGGTCAGAGAAAAACTGAACCAAGGTTCACCTCACAGAGACTAGGAGAAAGTGTATGTATGTTTGGTTCTAAAAGTGAATATTTATTTATAAATTAAATGGTGTAAGAAATATATGATGAAGGCAATGAGTATTTAAATGATAGCTAAATATTTTTATTTTACATAATCAAGATTTTTATTTGTTTGCAACTGTAATATAGTAGAACAATTCATTTAAATGATTTAAAAATCATTTAAAATTTAAATGGTAAATAAAAAAGAATTAAGTTTCTCACTGTTAAATATAACTAAAATTCCATTGGTAGCCAGATTAAATAGTTGATTTTATTCTTGTAAAATCTACCTGGACGCTTTTATAAGAACAAATTCTTGGGCAGTTTGAAGGCCATTCACTTGGCAGAATACATTTCAGGGGTAAATTCTCCGCACAATACCTATCTATCCCCATTTTTTCAAGACCAGCTGAAAGGGAAAACATCTGAAAGGGGTATAAATGGGTCATTAAACTTAAGTTCACTTAGCTGATAGCCAGAAGTAGAGATCATAGAATAACATCATAAGAGACAAAATCACTAGGATTTTCATTTTATTTGTCTTATTACTATTGCATAACTTTCAATTTGCATCATTATCATTGTTTCTGGGTAGACAAGAATTATTGAATTGTAGGTCTGTGACTCATTCTTGGCCATTGTTGTGTCATACTGATTTTGAAATGATAGCTACTGTTCCTTAAAGACTCACATTGCCTCATTTACTTTTCATTTTAAGAGTCTTTCTTCCCTTGATATGACGTTTCTGACTTAGTACATGATGCTAAAATATATATACCACAGTTAACGAAGTGACTGGTAAGATTCCAGTCATTATATTCATTGTCAAGGGACTTGAATTCTGGATTTTAAAGATTCCTATGGCATAACCACTATATTTAAGTATAAGTACTTTCTCTAACTTGGCCCTATTTCATACTTGCTTTTCCCAAATGCTTCAGTGAAATCTCTGTGCTATCAAAAGAATAATGTCCGGGCTCATAACTACATGTCCATATGAAAACAACCATCTGAAGAATCCACGGATAAGTCGACATCGAAGAAAATGCACTAAGCTAACATGAGCAAAAGACTTTTAAATCAAATCCATTATCAAGAGAAACAATGATTGGAAGTCTAAATTCAGAGGTGTTTGGTGAATGTAAGTGGAAAAATCTACAAGCAAAGCCCTGACTCCATTCTAGGATCTTAATATGAACCTGGCATACATCCTTCATTTTAAAGATTGGCTTTTCTAGTAACTGCTCTCCAGGTTGACCCTACCTCTTGCTTTTGTACTAAAGCATATCCATACTTTTTTATAATTTAAAACCAATTAGTGGAAGCAACTAATGACATTCAATTAATCATAATATTGATATCTTCATAGGGGGTAAATCGTAACCACTATTTTACAGAAAGAGGTGAAGCACTATTCCAAAGAGTTTCCAGAAGGAGAAGTAACTGTATTGTGTTGAGAAATAACAGATAGACAGTTTTACTGACACTGATTTGTCACATAATGCCTTTAAAATATTTGTTACACAACTTACTGGTGCAAAAATGTAACACCAACAATAAAAGAAATGAACTTGTGTCATATATCACCCTCAGTCCCTTTTTTATGAAAATCACACTTCAGTTTGCAAACTTTGGAACACTTGCTACTTTATTGTCACCCAAGATCAAGCTTTTAAAATTGAAAAGTTGTGGCAAGAACTTTTGTTATACAAAACTTAGTCCTAATTAAATGATCTGTCCTTGCTCCACAATAAGATTACAATACTATTGTCCTTGAAAATGGAATGTGTAGATGTGACTGTTAGCTTTTACAAACCACATTTTGACATTTATAATTGGAGATGTATAGTTAATACCTGGATGTATTCTATCCAGTATTCTCAGATAACCAGATGTGTTTACTTTTTAAAATGACAAAGATCATGTCTTTATTTAAGTGAGAATGGTCTCATGCTGGAATGAAGACATAAGTATAAGTAACATTTAAAAAATACTGAATTTATTGCCATTGAGTCCATTTTAACATATCGTGCCTGAAGGGAAGGGTAGAAACTGTCTCCACAGTTTTTCAAGACATTTGAAAGTTCAAGACTCTTTTGAGAAGCGGAACCCTTCATCTTTCTCAGCTGGTAATTTCAAACTAGGACTTTGTGGTTAGCAGCCCAACGCATAACCTACTGTGGGACCTAGGGTTCCTCAGCAAAAACAGAACTTTAGAAATTGCTGGAATACCAAATAAAATGTTTTAACAAATTAATCAAGCAAATATGTGGAAATTATCAAGCAATATCATAAATATCGTTTGCAAAGTTTTGCTGAAGATCATTCAGTAACAGTTGCAATAGTACACTGATAGGGATCACACAGAAATTCAAGCCAGATTCAGAAGGGAGCATCTATCAAGGCATATCATTGTTGATGTCAGCTGGACAATGGTTGAAAATGAATATCAGAAAGATGCTTGCCTCTCTTTTCCGACTATGCAAAGGTATCAACTCTGTGGATCATAACAAACTATGGATAGCATTGTGAATAATAGAAATCCCAGAACTTCATTGTGATCACAAAGAATCTGTACACAGACTAAGAAACAGTTGTTCAAGAAGTACAAGAGAATATCACACGATTCAAAAGTAGGAATGGTGTGTATCGAAGTTGTATCCTTTACCATCTTTATTCAATCTATATGCTGATCAAATAATATGAGAAATGAACTACATGAAGAATGTAATAGTAGAATTGGTAGATGCATAAAATAATCTTGCTTAAATGCGAAGAGGACTTGGTGCTTTTACTGCTGAATATCAAATTGAATCAATTAAAATTCAATAACTTCACTAATAGACAAGCTAGGATAAATTGAGAGAAGAATGAAATCAAAGTTTTTATGTCTCTCATAGACACAATAAATGATTATGGAATCACCAGTCCAAAGTTAAACAAAGTACTCCACTGGAAAAATCTGTTGTACAAGACCTGCTATATTTAAAGTGATGAGGAATCAATATGGACCAATTGAGGAGTAAGATGTGCCTGACCCTTACTCAAGTCATTTTTAGTGGCTTCATCTATATATGAAAACAAGACAAAATATAGGGAAGAGCATATAAGAATTTATCACTTTTATTTGTGGCATTGGTGAAGAATGTTCAAAATGCCATAAACTGCTAGGAAAACAAGCAAGTCTATCTTGGAAGAAATACTGCCAGAATTCTCCTTAGAAGGGAGAACAGTGAGACTTTGTCTCATGTACGTTGGACAGTGTGGTAGTTATATAAACTGGGGTCAATTTGGGAATTGAGAGGATTCAGAAAGAAGGGGTGGTATCTAGTCTGTTAGTTGGGTCATAGCCAGTGAGGCTTCTGTGTGGCTTCTCTTAAGTATTCTGGGAATGCCTGTATTTGCCTCCTTGGAGGCAGATGACACGCCTCTCTCTCAGTTCACTGCCTTGGAGATTCTTTACTGACAAGGCTGACTTTCTACAAGACATCCCTAAAGGAGAAGTCACATGGATTGAGACGCTATGTGGAGACCCCTGCCAGTGCTGAGATGCTTACAATGTCACTGGATCCAAAGAATTTCTGCCCACTGGCCTGTGATTGTCCTGCATTTGGCATCACTGCATGATTTCATGAGTCTGAAGAGAACTTTAAAGATTGGTATCGGGGATACGGGCTAATATTGGACTTATGGGCTTGGGCTGGAATCTCAAATTATGAGAATTCAGAATTTTAAGGATTATGCTGCTTCAATCTTATTGAGAACTCTAAATTAACTAATAGTGAGTTGACAAAGTGAAAGAAGAAATACCAAAAAATAAAGTTAGAGGGCTGAGCCCCGGTGGCGTAGCGGTTGTGCGCGGGACTGCGGCCCACTGGGACGGAGGTTCAATTCCAGCAGTGGGGTTGGGCCTCCTACTCCCACCACCGGAGAGCAGTGATGGCCCCCCCCAAAAAAAAATAAAATAAAAAATAAAGTTAGAGAGGGATTTTTGAATGGATACCTCTTAGCCTCCTGATTCCCCAATTTCTCCTGCCCCAAAGCTTTTTTTTCCTTTTAAATAAATTTCCTTGTTATTTATTTGGCTCAGTATTTATCTATCATTTTGTATTCAAGTAATTCATTTATTTGCTTATGTTTTTCTGCTTACAGTTGAGCAGTTCATTGCCTTGCTCTTGCTAGAAAACTGAAAAGTAAAACACTTTCAAGGTTACCTCTAGTGACCTACAGTGATGTTAATCAGTCCTAAGGCTGATTAACAGAGGCCTGAAGACTCAACAAGAGAATTGTATGTCTACAGACATTTTGCATTAAGTTAGTTAACAATTTTTCTCAGTCCCTCAAGTAATTTGCCATTGTCACTCAAACATTTGCTTCAGCTGCTTGCCTAGAGTTATATGAGGAGGATGGAATGTTAATGAAGCTTCTGTTTGAGGTCCACTTGACCCTCCGGTTTTTCTAGCATAAGATAATAAAAAGTAGTCATCTGGAAATAAATGCCAAGATGAATAATTATAAAGTTATTTTTGTACACTCACCATTTCTTATGATGCTCTTGGAGTTTGTAATGTCCTTTGAGAACTAAAGCCCACCCACATACAATATGAGATTGGTAAGGTTAGAAAATTGAAATAAATGTTGCCTGTAAACTAAAATGAGCTAAGCACACGTCGAGCAGTTTATTTATTTATTTATTTTTGGTCATTGGATGCTTCCAGGATTCCTAATGAATATTCCTTTTTTTGGGGGGGGGGGGCGATTCTAGTTGGCATGGTTACTCATTGGATTTAATTGCTCCCAGACACAAAGCCTCATATTTTGGGTAACAAGGTGGTTTCCACATAAAAGTGCTAACTTGCTTCACTGTCTTCAGTCAGGTGGAGACTCAAGATATGGCCCAGTCTAGTCTTTTTTCTTTCATGTAACAGACAACTCATTCCCAAAGGAGACCGTAACCCCAAGCATAGAGACTAGAAGTAGCAAAACATCACAAAATGGAAGATCATTGCATCTGCTCACAAGCTGAAAGTGAACGATGACGTTATGTAAGTGCCCAAACACTGAGAATTCTGACCACATTGCCACACAACCTCCACTCTGCCTTATTTGGATTAGCAGCAAGCCACTCAACCCCCTGGTGTACAACAAGCACCTTATTTGCCTGGTGTTCCCCTACATAATCACAAAGATTACAGCTTGGAAAGCTAGCCTAAGTGCTTCATTGCATCTCTCTATGTTAGCTACATATCAAATGAGTCAATACAATATGAGAAGAAATGATGTATAACCTCTTCTAAGCATGGCCTATGAAAATCTATGCAATTCTCCATGTTCTCTTCATCATTTAACTGGAGGAAGACTGATCCATGACAAGGCTAAAAGAATGTATATTCCTGCCTGACTGCCTAGAAAATGTACTAAGCTATCTGGGTTGCCCGGTTGGGCTTTATACCAGCAAGTAATCGTTAATTAAACACATCTTCCCTCTATCATTTTTATTTATTTACTTACTTTTTATTTTTTTTGGGGGGGGGCATCACTGCCCTCTGGTGGTCGTGGGAGCTACCCAGCCTTGCTCCTGGAGAGCCACTGCTGGATTTGAACTGCCAACCCATTGGACCGCAGTCCTGCACTCAGTCACTACGCCACCAGGGCGCAGTCCCTTACTTTTCATTCTATTGCACTTAGTGAATCTTTTGGTAAGTCAGCTGAAAGTTTTTTTTTTTTTGTTTTTGTTTTTTTTGTGGCATGGAAAAAAAAATTAAGCCAAATCTAAAAGCACATGTTTCTCCTATGCTCCAGAGAACATTTTTATGTGTCTCTATTGGGACAAATATCTAGCTTGATGCAATTTTTTTTCCAGATTGGATTATGCACTCAATGAGAGTCATGTTACATGACTTTATAAGAGATCCATGATATAATGCATATTATTATCCTGACTTAAGATAGAGTGTTAATTCATAAAATATTCATTGTCTATGATATGAAACAGGCGAATATCAGGACATTGGCTGTTCATTCACATCACTGTTATAGAGTTCCTTCTGGCTTATAGGGACGCTCCAGTACAAAGTCTAACTAACTGCCCCACAGGTTTTAAGGCTATGATGATTAGAGAAGCATAATAGCACCTCTTTAGCGCACAGAGAAGCTGGTATTTTGAAATATATATATATATATATATATATAATTTATTGGGAGCTCCTACAGATATTTTAACAACCCCAAATTCAGTTAGATCAAGCATAATTTTACAATTGCTACCATTGTCAGTTTCAAAATATTTTCTTCTTCTTGTACTCTTTGATAGCAGCTTCCCTTTCTCCCCTCTTCTCCCACCCTATCCCCCAGGAACTCTTATTATTGTATTTATATTATCATTTTTGCTGTACCTTACACCATCCAATGTATCCATTCACCTGCAATTCATTCCTATCAAGTGGGGTCCTACAGTCATCATTTGCTATCAGTTCTCCTTTCACCCTCTTCCTTCCCCCATTTTCCTGTAACTTTGATTACTCTTGTTACTGTTTCTGCTAAGGATTGTCTCTCTTAACATTTATTCATAGAAGGTTTTCAACTCTACAAATGCACATACACAGGCCTGACAAGATTAAGGAGGTAAAACAAATACCATAATAGTAAGGGGAGGAAATAGTAAAGAACTAGAGCATTGGTTCTCAACCTTTCTAATGCTGCTACTCTTTAATATAGTTCCTCATGTTGTGGTGCCCCCAACCATAAAATTATTCTCATTGCTACTTCATAATAGTAATTTTGCTCCAGTTACCAGTGGTAATGTAAATATTTGATACGCAGAATGTATTTTCATTGTTAATATTTGAACATAATTAAAGCAAGCGATTGATCATGAAAACAATGTACAATTATATATTGTAACATATTTAGTTATAATTACAAATAAATGAAATTTTGTCTTGAAGCATGGTGTAGCCTGAGTGACAGTTTTCATGCTGGTTAATTGTATGTGGGTGTGTGTACAGGTGGGTGGACCAGCCTGGAGACAGATAGAGGAGTGGTGTCTTGGCTCCTAAGACCATAGGGAATATGTATATTTTTTATTTTTATTTTTTTAGGCATCACTGCCCTGGTGGTGGGAGTAGGAGGTCCAGCCTTTGCCTCTGTGAGTGGGAATTGAACCTCCATCCCAGTGGGCCGCAGTCCCATGCACAACCACTACACCACCAGGGCTCAGCCCGGGAATATGTATTTTTTCAATGGCCTTTGGAGACCCTTTTGAAAAGTTCATTCGACCCCAAAAGATGTCGAGATCCATACGTGGAGATTGGCTGAACTTAAAGATAGTTAGTTATGTGTTTTATCAGTGCTATACAGCTCCCTAGATTTATCATTCCATCCATGTGAGGGACTGTCCAATTATCTTACAGGTGGGTTTTGGGATTCTACTTTGTCCACACTACTTCCCTTCAATTTGATTGCTTGTTTTTGAACTTCTGATATCTATCTCCATTTACACCTCATGATCACACAGGCTGATGTGCTTCTTCCAAGTGGGATTTCTTGATTCCCTGCTAGATGGCTACTCTTTTAATTTCAAACCTTTAAGATCTGAGACACCATAATTTAATAGCTATGCAACATCAGCTTTCTTTACCACATTTGTTTATGCAGCCATTTTGTCTTTAGCGATCCTGTTGGTAAGGTGTGTAGCATATATATTTACATTATTAAAGCAAAACAGAACCGCTGAGTTTTTGATTAGCAGCCAAGCACAAAAGCACTGCAACTTCAGGGCTCCTTGACCATACAACGATGAACAATGATGGAGCACATAATCTGAATAACAGCATAGAGGCATTACTACCAAATACAAATAGAAAATAACTGCACATTATTATACATTGCTTAGAAAAAAGAAGGCAGATCATATTTTTTCATGCTGTATGATATTTTCCATGTAGTAGCAATCACCTATATATAAATAAGAGGGAAAAATAATCTAACTTGGTCATGAGATGGCTGGGAAAATCTGTAGACGAGAACATTTGAGTTTGTCCAATAACAGGGAGTGGATTTTGGAAAATCTAGGATCTAGACTGAAGTCTCTGACTCCACAAGCTCTGTTTTTCCGCTGCTGAAGACTGTCCTCAAAAATGTATTATTAGAAAGATAAGGTCCAAGCTGACTTTAGAATACTTTATATTCCATTATATAGGATATTATATTCTGGTTAAATATTGTCAATTTTACTTGATAAACAAAAGGAACATTTCAACTTCTTTCTGCAAAAAGTAGCATGAAAGAAGATGTATTTTAGGAATATACATTGAGGTTTATTTTTTAGGATGATTACAGAGATGATTGAGAGATAATGGGGAACTAATAACAATGAATACAATAATGAAGGAAATGATCACAAATTAATTTTGGTAATGACTGCACAGTCCTTTAATATATTTAAACCATTGAATTGTAACATACAGTGAATATAGGTCAAAAAAGCAGTTAAATAAATAACTGCAAAGTAGGTGATACATCAAGAAACAAAAATTTCTTATCTTGTTATTTTTGTTCAATAAATGGTTCTATAGTTTTGTAGCAATAATAATAATAATAATAATAATAATAATAATAAAATTTAGTATTTACTAAAGATCTAGATGAGAAATACAGATGCATTATTAGGATGATGTCATATATACCAGAAGCATTTGAAGTGTTTGTTTAAAAAAAAGTCTATATTTAGGTACCATACCACAGGATACCAATAAGAGGGAGCATTACACAATATGTTGTTCTTACAAAACCAAAGATTTAGGAAATCAAGTAAACCAAGTACTTGCTTCAAAGTAAGCTTTTGGTCTATAGAAGCCATGATTCTTCATCCTTCACATCCGACTCCACCTCTTTCTCCCAGGATCTGGAATTTGCTCATAAGAAGCATATAGGTAGGTTGGTTGTCAGAGTCAAAGATGCTTGTTAAAGAAAGTTATTGTTGTTTTTCTTAGGTGGAGTTTAGTCAGTCAAGACTCAAATGACTGAATATACAGCAGAACAAAACATTACCTGGTTCTGGACCAGCCTCATGATTGTTATGTTTGATCCCATGCTGTAGCTACTGTGTCAATCCATTTCCTGGAAGGTCTACCTCTGTTTTGCTATCCTTCTGCTTTACTAAGCTTGTGGTCAGTCCCCTTAAAAGGACTGGTGTCACTTGATAACTTCCCAAAATCACTTGAGTTTCACCATCCTTGCCTGGAAGAAACATTCTGACTGAACTTTTGCTTTTTTGAGTAGTCCGTGGTACTATTAACACCATCGTCCTAATCCAAAATGTCTAGATTGTTTTTGTCTTTCTTTAGCCAATGTTTCACTTTCACATGCAAATGGAGCAACTGAAAATTCCATGGCTTTAGTTAGATGCAATCTAGTCATTGAAGTAGCCATCATGTTTTTCAACACTTTAAGGTGGGATTTGTGCAGTAGAATTAACCAATGCAATGCATCATGTGATGTCTTGACTGTTCTTTCCATGAGCTCTGATTTTAGATCCAAGCAAGTTTAAATACATTACAACTTCAAACTTTTTTTTTAACATTCATTGTGATGTTACATATTTATCTAGTTTTGAAGCTTTTAGTTTTCTTTACATGGAATTGATAGTGAAACTTGAAACCCTTGATCTGATTTCTCAGCAAGTGCTTTGAGTTATCCTCACTTTCAGCAAGCCAGACTGTGCTACCTACATATTGCAGGTTGTTAGTAGGCCTTCCTCAAATCTTGCTGCAAGGTTCATCTTCGTATAGTTCAGCTTCTCTGATGGCTTTCCCAGCACACGGAATAAGTATGTGAGAAGATACAACTGTGAAGCATGCCTTTTCTGGTCTCAAACAATGTAGTACAGTAGAAGCCCAGTACTCGACTGCATCAGTGCTCAACATAATCAGATTTTGACGTGAAATGTCAAGAAAATTTTGCATCAGACCTTGAACAAAACATCAGAATCTGACCCAGCACAAGTGATTTTTGTAAACAACAGCAGTTTGTGGTTTGGTCACTTGGTGTTAGTTGATATTGTTAGTGCATGTTGATTAAACCTTTTGCAGCTGTGTTCCAAGTATTTTGCTCTAATTTCCTTTAGTTTTTGTGAGTTTTTTCTATTGTTTTGTGATTTAAAAAAACATAGGTCCTAAGAAAGAGTTTTTTGAAATGAATTGTTATGATAAGGAAGTGGTTAACCGTATTATTGATATTGTTGATAATAATGTAATAAACCCTTTTAGAAAATAGTGAAGGAAATGCCAGGAGACTGATTTTTCTTTAGAGAAAGCCAGCCAGGTCCTAGTGCAAAGAGGCAAAGAAGGGGGATAAAACTCCTGTAAAGCAGTAACTAACAGTTGATTTTATGGAAGGGGATTCCCTTTCCAAACAATGACTTTGTATACCTCCTCTCCATATCCGTGTCCATATAGCCAGATCCTCATCAACGTCAAGGTATGTGTCATCCTGTAGTTGTTAAAAACTTTTTAAAAGGTTGTGCTTCTTACTTAAATTATATTATTTAATTCTGAACTTATTTTCTTTGAAATGTATGTGCAATGTTTTGCATAAAAAGGCAAGATTAGGGTAAAAGCTCAGTAGTTGAGAATGTATTCATCCATTTTCAGCAATTTCTTATGGGAAAAATTGATTATGAATTCAACTGCATCATATCTTAATGCTCCTAGAAAAGGTTAGCATCGAGGTCTGGGCTTCTACTTTATTCTTTTGTCCTGTTCTACTGACTGCCACTTGATCCATGTATAGGTTCTTTATCCCCTTCTTCTAAGTCAATCCACTGTTTTAATCCACAGAATTAAATGCCTTTGCACAGACTATGATACACAGGAAAGCATCTTTTCTAAAACACTCTGCTTTCAGCCAAGGTCTACCAAACATCAGTAACACTACTCCTTGTTCCAAATACTCCAGCTTGAATTTCTGGAAGCTCACTGTTGATATGCTGCCATAATCATTCTTTGATGATAGTAAGCAAAAGTTTACTTGCATGTGATACTAATGATATTGAGCTTTCTTTTTAAAAATTGTTGGTAGTCTTTTATTTCTTACTCTATTTTTATCTCCTCCCTCACTTTATTGGGAGCGCCAAAAGATATTATGACAATCCATAGTTCAATTTGATCAAGCATGATTGCACAATTTCTGCCATCATTTTCAAAACATTCATTTACCTACCATTTTGTTATCCATTCCTCTGTTTATTTTTTTTTGGTGGGGTAGGGGGGGAGGCATCACTGCCATTCCTCTCTTTAGAATGGGGACAAATAATGGTCTTTCTGAATCATTTGGTCAAATTTTCCAAATGGATGTCAGACGAGACTCTGACACTTTTTCTTGAATATAGAGAAGCTAAATAAAATGGAAGCAATGATGAAGTAAAAGATATGAACAGAAAATTCCATAGGGCAGATTCAGAAGAAAAAGTAAAGCACTATAACGAAATTTTCAAAGACCTAGAGTCAGGAAACCAAAAAGAAAAACATGATCAGTATATTTTAGCCTGCAGGAACTAAGGTGGGGGTGGGAACCTAAGCCTTGAGTTGTGATATTGAATTAGTTTATGGCAAAAGTATTGAATAATTTAAGAAGCATCAAAAGAAAACATAAGAAAAAAAAGAAAATAGAAGGGATACAAATTCTTGATATAAGTGAATGAGTGTTTCCAGTGGTTCTTCAGCTTGGTGAAATATTTCCATTGACATTCTGTCAATTCCTATAGCCATATTTTTTTGTTATTACCTTCATTTTAGCTCGGACTTCTTCCTTTAGCACCATCAGTTTTTGATCATATGCTACCTCTTGAAATGGTTGAATGTCGACCGGCTTTTTTGGTACAGTGACTGCATTTTTCCTTCCATCTGTTATTCCTTCCAACTATTATTTAAATTTATGCACAAGCCACTAATGCTAGTGGTGAAAAAAATTGAAGACCTTTACCAAAGTCTTCTTTCTGAAATTAATCAAACATGCAATCAGACGTCTTTGTAATTATTGCTGATTGAAATGCAAAAGCTGGAGACAAAAAAGAAGGAACAATGTTTGAAAACATAGTCTTTGTGTTAGAAATGAAGCTGAGGATGGTGACATAGGTTTTGCATGCTCACATGGCACCGATAAGAAGTTATGGATGGAGTATAGCCTGTCAATCAGGTTGTATCTCTATTATCTCATTTGGAGGTGCTACCAAGATAAATGGCACTTCTGGAGGTCTTATCTTCCTGCTGTCAAGTCACTTAGAAACCTGCCAGAGACACCGCGATTGGATCCACACAATTCTTCACGCACTGGCTTGTGATCTCCCTGCATTCTATATCATTGCATGTGGCTGGTGAGTCTGAAGAGGGTTTTATAAACTAGTATCAGACTTATAAACTAGCATTGGACTGATGGACTTGTTCTGGATGGGCTGGGATGCTTGCTTGATAAGTAATTACCTCTTTTTTTAATTAGCTGGGATTGAATACATATATCATATCATTCCATATTCCAATTATGTCAAGTAGAATTGTTTAAGTGCTAACACAGTAATTTTCCAAACATTCTTTTTCTACATGGATCCTCCCACTACCACTGTACCTCTTCCTCTCAATCTTTTTTTTTTTAAAGAATTAAAAAATAATTTTTTTTTTTGTGGGCATCACTGCCTCTGGTGGTCGTGGGCGCTACCCAGCTGCTGCTGGATTTGAACTGCCAAGCCTGCGTGCTGCAGTTCCACACTCAACCACTTACGCCACCGGGGCTCAGCCCTCTCTGAATCTTTTATTCTATTTGCTGTCCTAATAAACCCATTGATCCTGAGTTTCATATACTGACAATCAGAAACGCATATAACAGCTTAAAGAGGGTGACCTCCATTGACTATGAAAGACACTTTAATATATAACAACAAAAACCTAATAAAACAATACCAACCAAAATTACAGAAGCATTTGGAAACTAGATCAGGTCTAGTCTGCTCAAAGTGGGGATCTCTTGGAAAGTTTTAACCCTTCAGGTAAGATGTATGCCTTTGATCTTTTATACTCCTCTCTTCCGCACTCTTTGTTGAGTGACCACTTTTCTCCCATCCCTCAATTTTAGGATGGGGGAGTTCTCTGCAATAGATCTTGGAAGGCTTATTTCCTGAGTAGTTACACAAATGAATCTTGGGCTACCACTGTTAGCCATTGCCTTCTGAACACTGGATTCTCACAATTTAGGCGCTGAATACTGATCCTTCCTCTGACTTCAGATTATGTGTGACCTCTGCCCCATGGCAGTTTTTTGTCTATGGCTAGCCGAAAGGCAGATATGGTCATGCAGTTTACTGGGTTGTTTTCTTACAAGAACATAGGAATTTAAAGTTTTGATTCTTTTACTTGGTTGTTGTCTTTGGTTATTCCTGTTTGAGATGATGAAAATGAATGTTGCTAATGTATATTTTTAGTTCACGGGTAGAAATCACCCCTTTAATTTCTCAGAAACTATATCAAGGCAATATTTTGTATCAATGAAATAGTTTAGATAAGGATTAAAATAAGATAGGCAAGGAGGTAATTTGACTGCTTTAAGATTGAGTTTAGGATCTGGCCCTACTATGTTAATATTGTGTTTTTTTCTGCCTATTAATCATTCTGATATAATGATTGATAAACACAATTATTGGGAAGTAAAAATAAAAAAGTTTGTAAGACTACTTGCTTAGAGTCATTAAATTGGAATTCAATCGGGTTAAGACATGCCTGCAAAGAATACTCTACTACATTGGTTTTCAACCTTCTGAATGTCGCAACCCTTTAATATAGTTCCTCGTGTTGTGGTGACCACCCCCCCACCAAACACAAAGTTATCTTTGTTGCTACTTCATAACTAATTTTTCTACTGTTATGAATCAGGGGTCAAGAACCACAGATTGTGAAGAGTTGCTCTAAAATCATGAGTTCCACCCAGTGTCTTGAGGGCTCAGGACATTCGAAGGTGAAGAGCCTTGCCTAGGGGACTGTTGATAGATTGAAGGGAACTCTTTGACTGTTTGATTTTCTAAATTGTACCTAGGCTGGAAAAATCTGGAACATGGAAGTAATTCTCCAGTCTAGGATTGAACATTAAAGAGTCTGTGGGCTGGCTGAAATGCTTGCTAGTTTCACTTATCGAGTGGAAGTGAGGGAAGTGCACCAATAAAGAGGTTGAGTCTGACCATTGATACATGTGGAGTTGGTACGCAGGGACTAGAAGAGAAAGCGAGAGCGGGTTGACTAGTCTGAAGTTCCTGACTTAGCCTAAAGGGGCTAGAATTGTTAAGAATTTGTGATGGGGCCCATTGTTCAAAGGTAGGGCAGCCAATAGCCCTGGTGAGGCTAAGTTCTGTGGCCAACACTGAGTTGACTAGTATCTGACCAAATTAAGGGAAGACTGTTGAGCTTGTGAATTGGTGTATTGCATCATATGGTAGTTTAATTCCATCTGTTTTAGGTATTCCCATACAGGCTTCTACAGTGATTGTGCATGTTTAGAGTCCATGAGCAGTGGATAAGTGTTTCTATCTCACCACACCCTCTCCAAAATTTCTTGTTCTCAGCTTTTCTTTTTGATTGGGCTACGGTAGCAGAGTTAGATGCCATCTCATTGTTTTGACTTACATTGGGTGGATGGCTAACAACCAGGAACATTTTCTCATGTGTTTATTAGCTACTTGAGTGTAATTCTTTGTGAATCATCTATTCAGGTCCTTTTCCCACTTTCTCAGAGAGCTATTAGTTTATTATTTGTTGTATTCTTGTGAATTCTGTAATTTTAGTAATTACTCCTTTGACTGTTATGTCTTTATGAAACATCTTTTCCCAATATGTGAACTCTTTTTAGATGTACAGCCATGTTTTGTTTTTAATATGTCCCACTCATCTATTTTATCTTCCACAGAGTGTGTTTCCTTTTCTATTTCTGTATACCCTTGCACCAGGGCTCCTACGTTTGTCTCATTTTCTCCTTGATTATCCTGCTAGCTTTGAACTTTACTTTTAGGTCTTTTATCCACCTTGAGTTTTTTTAAATGTGCAGGGAGTAAGATATGGGTCTTGTTTCATCCTTCATCAAATGGATATCCAATATTCCTGCATCATTTATTGATGAAAGCATCTGCTTCCCATTTAATGTTTTTTTGGCCTTTGTCAAAAATAAGTTGTCTGCATGTTTTCTTTTCTGAGATTTCTGTCCTTATCCATTGGTCTGTGTATCTATCATTATACCAGTACCAGGCAGTTTTGAAAAACTGTGGCTGAATGGTATGTTTTGAGATCAGGTCATGCAAGACACCTATTTTGTTATACCTGAGAAATTTTTTGCCTATCTTGGGTTTAATACTTTTCCATATGATGTAGGTAATCATTTTTCCATTTCTTTTAAGAATGATGATAAAATTTGAATTGTATTAAATTTGTAGATTGCTTTAGAAAATATATTCATATTTTCACAATATTCTGTCCTTGAGTCACAAACATGGAAAATGCTTCCAGTTTTCCAGATTCCTTTTGGATTCTTGAATGTGTTAGGGTTCTCTAGAGAAACAAAACCAGAACACTAATAATGTTCTCTATATATTTATATAGATTAAAAGATTTCTAACATAAGAAATGAGCAGTTAACTAATTTATAAACAGTACAAATGACTTGGTGCAACTCACTTGCATGAGACAGCTAGTACATTGGTGTGTTCGTCTGGGTAAACTAGAGAAACAAACTCATAGACACGCATATGAATATAAGGAAAAGGTTAATATGTAAGAGGAACAGGACATTGAGAAAGCATCCCAACCCAGTCCAGTTCAAAGTCCAATATTAACCCATATGCCCGATATCAGTCTATAAAGTCTCCGTCCAACTCACAAAGTCACAGGTCAGTGGGTGCAGAGTCCCCGTGTCAGCAAGGGTCTCCCCGTGGCTCCCCGCTTCCAGAGCTCAGGGTCCATCAACAGCATCCAATGGTGGTAGAAGCAACTCAGCACTGGTAGAGGTCTTCACGTGGCTTCTCCAGCTTCAGAGGTCTGGTCCCATCAGGGTAAGGTCGTGTGGCTTCTCTTCCAGCTCCTCAGATGGTGCCATCTTGTCTTGTCCATAGTTCGTTGTCTCTGAGACTAACTCCCAACAACTGGGGAAGATAGTTTCTCATCTTCATGAGGGAAATATCACGAGATTTCCCTGAAGTCTCAGGAGAAAGCCATGTCCACACAGAAGCCTCATTGGCTACTCAAAGGCTAGCTCCAGATTAACAGACCTACACCTCCACCCCTACATCTCAATCATCAAATTGACATAAGCAAATGCCTGCCACAACTGGTAGTCCTTTGAGTCTTGAGGGCCTCCGAGTAGTCCTCTGTAGAATAATTCAGGCTATCTGGCTACAAACAGCAAACAGCAAGGAGGCCATCAACAGTGAGTCTGATGACAGGGTCCGACTGTCCCCAGCTCAAGATATGTATATTCCAGGAGCATGGCGAAACAGGGCTTGAAGGAATCTCAAGTCACAGTGAGACAGTCCACAGATTAGCTGTAGTTTTAAATTCGAGGCACAGAACAAACAAGGCAATCGGCTAGTCCACAGATCCAAGAGCAAGAGAGGAAGGGTGAGGATCGCCAAGCCATTTCTATCTCCGCCCTTCAATTGATCTCACATGTGTTCATTGACCATGTTGTCACAACAAACGGACCTATCTTCTTTGGCCATGTTGGCAAAACAACCCTACCTATCACATTGAGGTAATGTTTTGTTTGTTTGTTTGTTTTGGACATTATTGTCCTCTGGTGGGAGTTGGGAGACCCAGCCTGGAAAGCTGCTGCTGGATTTGAACCGCCAACCCAGTGGACCGCAGTCCCACACTCAACCACTACGCCACCGGGGCTCAGTCCGAGGTAATGTTTTATAGTTTCATTTGTGCAGGTCTTTTTTGTTTTGTTAGGCTTATTCCTAGGTATTTCAAATTTTGCATGTCTATTATGAATGGTTACTGATACCTTGATATCTTTTTTCTGTATTTCAATCACTGGCTTATTTTTCCTCATATGTTGCTGCTCTACTAAACTCCTTGATTGTTTCCAGGAATCCTATTGTGGACACACTAGGATTCTCAATGTATAAAAGCATATTGCGGTATTTCCCCTTTGGAGGTGGGAGACTCACAATCAGCCCCTTGGAGACAGTTTATTGACAAGACACATGGCAGCGTGTTGATAGACCCTGAGTCCTGCAAATTAGAGGAGCCACAGGGAGACCCATGACAGCTCTGAATGCTTCCATCACCACTGGATACACAAGATTCTGAATCCACTGGCCTGAGATTGTCTTGGTATCATTGCATGTGCTTTGTGAATATGAAGAGAACTTATAGATTGGTATCAGACAAATGGGCTAATACTGGACTTATGACGTTGGACTAGACTTGCCTGGGATGTTTTCTCAATATTCAATTGCTCTTGTATATAAACCTCTTTCTTATATGAAAAAAAATCATATCACATGCAAATAGCAAAAAATTCACTTCCTCTTTACCTAATCATGCACCCTTAATAAGAAGATAGTGTCTTATGGTTTTGGCTAGGACATCTAGCACAATGTTCAATAGAAATAAGGATAAGGGAACTCCTTTTCACTTTCCCTTATTCATTGGAAATGTTTCCAGCTTTTTTCCATTGAGTGTGATATTGGCTTTTATGGTATTGAGGGTTTTCCCTTCTAAGCATATCTTCCTGAGAGTCTTTATTATGATTGGGTGTTAGATGTCATGGGATGCTTTTTCTGCATCAATTGATATGATCACATGGTTCTTCCTTTTTCTTGTTGATGTGCTAGACTGTGTTAATTTTTTTGAATATTGAACCATTCCCGTATCCCTGGTATGAATCCCACTTGGTCATGAGGTATTTTTTTTTGTTGGACTCTATTGGCTAAAATTTTGTTGAGAATTTTTGCATCTATATTCCTGAGAGATATGGGTCTGTAATTATTGATTCTGTGGGGTCTTTGCCTGGTTTTGCTATCAAGGTTACTCTCATTTCAAAGAATGAGTTTGGAAGTTAGCTGTCCCTTTCAATGTTCTGGAATAGTTTCTGTAGGCTTGGAATAGCTTTTCTCTGAATGCTTGGTGGAATTCTCCTGTGAAGACATCTGGACTCAGGCTTTTGTTAGTTGGGAATTTCTTGACCTTATCTATTTCTTCTTTTGCTATGGGTCTGTTGAAGTTCTTACGTTCCATGTGCATTAATTTGGCAAGAGAATACTTTTCCAGGCATTTTTCCATGTCCACAAAATTATTGAATTTGTTGGGGTAGTCTTTTGTAGTACTAAAAAAAAAATCTTTTTATTTCATTAGGGTCTATTGTGACATCCATTTCATTCCTAATTCTAGATATTGATGTTGGATCTTTTCCTTTGTTGTTTGCTAATGCTTTGTCAATTTTGTTGATCCTTTCAAAGAACCATCTTTTTTTCTTATTTATTTATTTAATCATTTTATTGGGTGCTCGTACATCGCTTTTCATCATACATAGTTCAATACATATACTGTGCCAAGCACCCCCACTTGCCTGTCCTCGTCAACATTCTCCCAACATCTGCCTTTCCACTTGGGCCCTTGATATGATCCCCCCTTCCTTCCCTCTCCAACCTCTTCCCCCTCCCTCCAGTGAACCATCATTTTAATTTGTTCATTTTTTCCAACTTTCTTTTGCTTTCCAGTTCATTTATCTCTGCTCTAATGTTTATATTTCTTGTGTTGTTTGAAGGATTATATGTTTGACTTTATTCTAGCTGCTGAAGGTGCTGTGTTAGGAGCTAAGCATAATTCTCTCATCTATTATCATGTGTGAAAAATGACCTGTGATCATTGCTGCATCGCATAGGTTTTGGAATGTTGTATTGCCACACTTAGTGATTTCTAAGAACTTCCTAATTTCCTTTCTACTTTGAGCTGTTACTCATTCCTTTTTGAGAAATGTGTTATTGAAATTCCAAGTGTTTGTCTTTGTTGATTTGTTCTTTCTTTTGTTGATTTCCAGCTTTATTATTCTGTGGTCAGAGAAAGTGGGTTGAATTACCTCTATGTGATTGAATTTTCTCAAGATTGTAGCATTGTGGTCTATTTTCAAATAGGAGCCATGTACGTTGGAGAACTCTGTGGTTTGATTTTTTTGCCATCGGTTGGAGATCTCTGAAAATGTCTAGTAGGTCAAGTTGTTCTGTTGAGTTCTTGATTTTCAGATTTGAGTTTCTTACCTGTTGATAGTTCTTTGAGAGCAGTGCATTGAAATCATCTCCTGTAATTGTTGATCTGGTTATGTCCCTTTTCATCTCTTTGAGCATTTGGTTGTAAATTTGGTGGTAAATTTTGAGCGTCCTTTATTGGGTACACATGCGTTTTTTGTGTTTATGAGTTCTTGGTATACTCTGCCTGAGCATTAGGTAGTGTCTATTCTTAGCTCTCATTATGTCATGTACCTTGAGTTCTAGTTTGTCAGAGATTAGTATCACCACCCCTGCTTTGGTATTTCTTTGCCATTAATTTGGTAATTTTTGGTCATTCTTTGACTCTAGGTCTATTTTTGTCTCAGTTTGAGATGAATCCCTTGAAGGAAGCATTTTAATGGATTTTGTTGTCTAATTTGATATGCTACTCTCTGTCTTTTAACATTGATACTCAAAGTAATTAAATGAAATGAGGATAAGTTGTCATTTTATACTATTTGTGCTTGTTCTTTTCCTTCCCCCCCCCCCCCTTTAATAGTATAGTGTGGATGGGTGTGTCTGTGGAGTTTATTTGTCTTTGTTTCTCTGGTGGAGTGGTTACTGTTTTCAGTTGGTTTCTGCATGGTGATATCCCCTGTTGGTTTCATATTTGTGTGCTGCACTTGTTAGTCTTCTGCCCATAAAGAACTGGAAAATATTTTCTATAATGCCAGTTTTGTTTTTATGTATTCTTTATATGTTTCCTTATTTGGGGAAACTTCTATTTCTCCTTCATTTTTTTGTTGAAGAGCTTTAGATTTTTGTTTCCTTATTTGAGAAAGCTGTTATTTCTCCACAAATTTGATGGGTATGTAGGGAGTGAGGGGCTGGCTCTTAAGATTGTGGGAGCACCAGATTGGTACTAGAAAATATATTGTGTGAAGATGGGTAGGGAGTATTAGTTGGGTGAGTATGAAGATTAGGTATAAGTTCTCTGGTATAGGTATTAAGAGATGCTATTAATCATAGGAAACAATCTTGTTATGGGTATTAATTTTTTATGCGTTGGAGAAGAACATTATGAGAGAAGTGATTTTACTTAGTAAGTTAAGGACAATGTGTGTTACTGAGATGGAGGAAACAGGTTCCAGAGGTTATGATTTTGGTGGTGAGGGTTACATTGAATTGCAAGAGTCCCTTGTCAACCTTGTCCATTATGTAGAGAGAGTGCAAACCTTCCCTTATTGTGCTTATGACCATGAATTCCTGCACTACTCAGCACTATTCACTTTCTATGTCTGTCCCTAATGGGGGAATGGATTATAGTAGTGGATGCCCCAAGGAATAGGAGCTTCTGCTCAGAGGATAATCTGCCTAAGGTATGTACGAGCTCATTCTGCAGGCTGCCTAGCTACTGGTGGGAAAGCTGCCATGAAACCTGGAAATACTGGGTTCCATTTCTTCTGTTGGGATCAGGAGTCTTGTGTTTTCTTTATAAAAACAAAATACAAACCAACCTAACAACTTCCTGGGGCCCTCTGCACTGTGAGTTCCAGCCTTGCCTCCCCCTCCCAGTGCCAGAGCCTGGTGACGGATAGCTAGTGTTATCTATCTGCAGAGCTCAGCCAGGCTCCTGCCAGCAGCAGAGGGGGCTTGGGCTTGGCTAGGGATTATCCCCATTAGGAACTGGACTCCTTGGCCCGTAGTTGGTTCCAGTGCCCAAGGCCTCCAGGAATCTCTGCAGGTGACCAAGGGATTCCCTCAGGGCATAGATTTCCCTGGAGCATCCCTTCATTGCTGATAAGCCATATAAAAAGGAGTGAAGGGTGGGGGGAGGGCAGAGGCCAGGAGTTGCAACCAAACCCAGAAGGGAGACAGGTCGTGGGTCGGTGCTGTGGGAAGAGGATGCATATGTGAGAAGCACAGCTGCAGCTCTCCATGGGAAAACAGACAAAAGAACTGGGTGCTGCAAGACCCAGTTTCATGTCCAGTCCCCCAACTCTATCTCCTCACACATAAATCTGGCAATCACACAGTGAGCCCTTTATGCAGGCATTCTACATTAGTGCCATCTTCTCAGAAATCTATAATTGTCTCTTCTTATAAGGCTCTCTATGACATATTTATGAGTTTCCCAGAATTCGTTTCTTTTATCAAACAGCCTTAACACAGATGACATGACAACAACTTCTTCATCAAAAGTACATTTCCCAACAACATAAATGGTTACCATACACATGGATTTCTCCAGATGGAATATAGAAAAATCAAACTGAACACATTTGTGGGAATGACCGGTGGAGAAACTCAATATTAGAAGCCAAACAGGCCAGCAATTGTACTTAGTAGATTTTCTTCTATGTGAATTGATAGTCTCCTGTCACAGATCATATGCGGTTTGTGCTCATTTAAGCAGGAACAAATCCAAGAAAATAAAGTTTGTAAGAATGGGAGAGAGAACACAAAGGTTACAGGAACAGTGGTGTGCAACCCGTAAAACATGATTAAAATGAAATGTCTTGCAAGTTATATTTGAGCTTAGTACTACTTATGGCACAGGGTTGAGTTCCTAGCAGGCTTAATATGTATTTGAGACTTTTCCTCTGCAGGACATGAGACACTTTAAAGTCTGCCTCCATTAGCAGACAATGTAAGCTCTGCTTGAGAGCACTCTCCCACTCAGGGCTCATGCAGGCTGATTCTTTCCACTGAACCTGGAGAGAGGTGCCAGAATAGCCTTTTCAATTGACATAGCCGGAAGGTGTATGAGGAGGCACAACGTGAGTTTCTGAGTTGGAGAGCGGATGGAAGAGAAATGTAAGTTCCTGCCTTCTCTAAAACACTTTTGAGATGTCAATAGATATGAGCTGTGTTGAACCTATCAAAAGTACTGCCAGGATTGCACCATGTGGATACCTTATTTAAGAAACTCACATTTATTAATCTATAACAGTTGGTATCCAGAAAATATCTGCCTCGGGAAAATAGCCTATCAAAATTTGGCAATTCATGCTTTCTAGTGATTGCTAAGCCATTCCATGTTAGTTGATGGGTCTAAAAATGAAAAAGGTGTCTTTTTTTCTTTTCACTCCTGTATTCCTTAGACTACTTTGCCCACTATGTTAATTTATTCAAGTCATATTGTTCATAATCCTTGTCTGATGGATTCAGGGTCTCCAGAAGTTCTGCTGAACTCTGTTGACCATGGGTGTTATTGCTAGTATTTGAAATACTGGTTGCATAGCTTCTAGCATCAATACAGCACACAAGTTACCACAGTATGACACACTGACAGATGCAGAGTTCCAGGAATGTTTGCTTATGTTTTAATTCCTTGATCCCTTAAAATGATGAGTCCCTTCGTACTTAGCTCATATTGCATGATCCATCACTCTCCTGAACACCCTCAACATCTTGTCCCTCTATTCCTTTTGTTGACTCAGTTTAGCAGACCTCTGATCCTCTTTCAGGTCAACATTGTATTTATTCCATGCCACAAGCTACGTAGCTGAATGTGGCTAGAGAAAAACGGGGATGCTGATATACCTTATTTTGAAGGCTTGATTCATTTTTTTTTTGTTTTTTGGGCATCACTGCCCTCTGGTGGTGGGAGTAGGAGGCCCAGCCTTTGCTCCTGTGAAGCCACTGCTGGAATTGAACCTCCATCCCAGTGGGCCGCAGTCCCGCACACAACCACTACGCCACCGGGGCTCACCCCAAGTCTTGATTCTTAATTGCAAGTGGTCGGTAGTTCTTGGTCCTCCCTGAATATTATACTTTATTTTTTTGTGTGTCTATTTTCACTCTTCTTTCACACACTATTCTTTTATATCTATTCCTCAAACTCCCCCAAATTTTTCATCACTCTATTTTATATTATGGCATGCATTTTATTTCACCAAGGAAGTAAACACAGGCAGTAGATAACTTCCATATTTGACTATCACCACCTCTCCTAATATGGCCTACCTGTACATACACATCTCTCTTCATCCCTGTTACTTTAAATGGACTGTCCATGATTCCACAGAATAACACTTGTGCATTGGGCCCCCTTCTCTCTCGTTTCAGCAATTAAGCTCTTCTTCCTATAAAAGCATTTTTCTTTTCAACTAGATAACTCCCATAACCCTGGAAGTACAGTATTTTATTTTCTAATGTAGTAAAAGCAGACTTGGAAATTTTGAAAAGGCAGTTTGAGAAGACAAAATAAAGTGTCATAATGAAATATACAAAGAACTGGAATTGGAAAACCTAAAAGAACATGTATAGCATGGCTCATGCTAAAATAACTGAAGGAAAAAAAACAATCTTTGAGTTACAATATAGAATTATTCTATTGTCAAAATATTGAATGAAAAAATGATACAGGAAGTATCAAAAGAAGATGAAAAGAACACACAGAGTCATTGTACCAAAAATAATTCATTGACTTTCAACTATTTCAAGAGGTAGCCTATAATCAAAACAAATGGTGCTTAAAAAAAAAAGAAGAAGTACAAACTGTACTGGAGGCATTGGCCAAAAAGCAAAGCTTCAGGAATCAATGATATACCAATTGAAATATTTCATCAAGAGTGATGCAACACTCTACTGCTGATACCAAGACATTTGGAAGACAAGTTTCTGGTTATCCAAATGGAAGAGTTCTATAGTACCTACCATATATTTCAGACCATAGGACATACCTGACCATAAAACACACTCAGTTTTTAGAGCAAGAAACAACAAAAAAAATTCTGTACAAAATACTACCAGTATACTAAAATATTTATAAAAATGAACAGAATATGGTAATATTTAACAGTGTAAATTCAACAGTGATGTTAAGAATCATTAACACTTTAACAAATGAGGGGAGGCTGTGCTGTGCCAATCATGTGACCTGACTGACATAGAGACTCCAGGAGGTGGGACTTTCTCCGAATACACAGCAATCCACAGCATGCAAACAGCAGCAGACAGTAAGTGGGCACATGGGATCATAAGTAAATGTTCTGGGGTACCACACCTTTGGACCATAAGATGCACCCGCATTTCTCCTCCGCTTTGGGAAGGCAAAAGTGCATCTTATGGTCTGACAAATATATGGTAATCCAAAAGTACATGATTCACCAGAGTGTAGAATTTAGCGAACAATACCATGGATATGACATATAAGTAAAATTTTGCTGAAGATATGTAATAACAGTTGCAGTACTATAACAAAAGAGAGCTGCCAGAAATTTAAGTTGGGTTCAGAATGGATGTGGAGTATTACTGCTGATGTCTAAGGGATCCTGGCTTAAAGCAGAGGATGGCAGGAAGATGTTTACTTGTGTTTATGGACTAGACAAAGGTATTCAAGTGGGTGGATCATAACAAACTATGGATGGCCTTAAGAAGGCTAATTTTTGAACTGTTGAAAGCACAAACCAATCTCTCCTTGGAGAAATTAGCATGCTCTTATTAGAAGTGAAAATAATGAGATTTCATTTCCTGTATGTTACACATGTGTGTTAATCCAGTAGACTGCAAAAATTAATCTGAGGGGGCATATATGTATAGAAAAGAGCTTTATATCAAAGATTACTGCATATTAAGAAAACATCCCATCCCTTTTCAAATCTAGTTCATAAGTCCTGTATTAGCCCACATGTCGGTTCTAGTCCATAAATTCCTCTTTAGACTCAGGCAGCACATGCAATGATGCTGAAAACAGGAAGATCAAAGGCTTGTTGCAAAGTTGCACTGGATCCAGTGGCAGCGGAAGCATCTCTATGGCTCCATGTAGCTTATCATAGGGGATGTGAAGCAGAGAACGTTCCAGCCTCCAAGGAGGAAGACAGGAGTTTCCAGAATCCTCAGTGGAAAACAGTGCTCACACAGAGACATGATTGGCTATGACCTGTTGGACAGGCTAGACTCCACCCTCCTGGTCAAGTTGACAGATTGTGTAATTGCCATAGCATGTCATCTGGACAGAGCAATCCCTGGAAAAGCAGAAGGTCAGTGAAAAAGAAGGCAAGTAAGCAGATGGATCGACACTGGCTGCAACAGTGAACTCGAATAGGATGATGAGGGAAGGGCAGGACGTGCACACAGGAGAGCTAGGAGTTGGAGGTGACCTGATGACATCTTGAAACAACATTATATTCTCTTGTAAAAGTGACCCACCTCCTTTACAGTAGCCCACGCTATTGCTCTGCTCTTCATCTAGAAATATTCTTGTAAGATACTTTAGTTTTTTCATTGTATTTCCTTGAGCTTCCCCTAAGATGTTTTAAAATATTTTCTTGTGTTTTAGATGAAACTTCTTATGGCAAATTAGTTTCTCACTGTTTTTCCATGACCTTGGTTGCTGCTGCCTTCACAGTGTGTTGCTGCTCTTCCCTTTTTCACTCTGCCTTTCTTGTTTCCACACAGTCAAGTCTCCTGTCCCTCTTTCCTTCTCATTTTTTGCTTTTTAGGCAAATGTTGATCATACGGTCAGATCCAGCTCATCGTTCTAAGAAACACAATCCCTATATATGTTATTATGTACTTTATAGCTCAATCAATTATGTGCTTGAAAGGTGAGGCCCACAGGTGTTTTCAATTTGAGGCTAAAAGGAGCATTCCTATAAATTGAGTCTTCTTTTTTAAAAAAAATTATTTAATGAATTTGAGTTTGGGTCTACTTTTTTGTTTCATTCAAGTCAGGAATTTGTATTGTGTTTGTGCTCAGGATGAATGATGACTGGGCACCGTATAGTTCTACTGTTCTCCAACTAGAGGAGGTTATGGTTCCAGTCATCCATTTATATTTTAGATGAATTGTTTCCTTGAATCTTTTGTTTCCCTCTTTCTCTGGTATTACAGAAAGGAAGAGCTAAAAGAGTTTTCCAATAATAATTTGATTGAGTCCAAAAGGCCCACTACACTAGACAATCGCTCTTCTCAAGAGTACCGAGGACTTTCGTAGTGTTTTGGTCAACGTCGACCTCTCAGAAATAGAAGAACAAGTGAGAGTATTAGAAAATGCCCTTTGTTGTTGACTTGAAATTCTGGCATACTTTTTTCCCTCAAGTCACATTTTAAGAGTCAGGTTAAAATGTCTCACACTGTTTAGATCATGTCTGATATCTGAGTCACTCAATGACACCATTCTTAGTCTCTCTATAGTATTTTACATTTCAATTTAATTATAGCTGTGAACACATTTCATTACAATTACATGTTTATTTTCTCTAGGAGACTATATTTCTTGATGAAAAGAATCAGAACTACTATTCTTTCTGTTCCCAGTGCCGAGAACCGTCTATGTCACATAGTAGGTGCTCAAAACTTTGTTGAAGACATTTCTTAATTGAGGATTGGATCACACAATATTGGCAACAAATCACATCACAGTAGTAGAATCACAGTAAAAGTAGTCTTGTTTGTAGATATGTGATGACAAAGAGGAATCATTACACCTAACCTTCAAAAATGATGTCAAATCCTCAGATTTTGGATTTAATTACCCTACAGATGTTAAAACTATGAAGATTTTCTTGTTCCTTTTGTCGTACCCTAATTTAGACACCAGGTGTCAGTAGATGACCGTTCCGTGTTGTCCCCACTATAAAAGAGAGCTGACTGAGCCAGAGAAAAATCTAATTCCCTGTGGAAACGTCTGAATCCTTATAGTTTATTTTTAAGCTGATTTTGCCAGAGCTTAGTCTATGTGAAGGGAAACTGAAGTAGAGACAGAAATCTTGGGTTTTCGCGCGAATTTTGCCATTTCCTTGTTCTATGACTCACTACCTGGCTAGTTTTTTCACGTCCCCCCCCCCCCGCCCCCACCCCGGAAAGGTTTCCTCATCTGAAAAGGTTGTTCTTAGCAGCCAGAGAATTGACCCCGACTCACACTGACCCCGTGCAAAAGGGAGCGCTGCCAAAGCTGTTCTTATTGCCCAGGATTGCCACAGAACAAATCATTATGACCGACAGGTGTTTTATAGGATGTTTTGGCACATGGGTAGCCACACCTTTCCCCCTGTCTGTTAATAGTCTGAACATTTGGGGGAACCTGTTTGGTGTTACAGCAACAAGTCCCTCCTGTCAGACAGGCGCACGAGGAGCGCTGGGTTGAAAGTGAGCCCCGAGTCCCTGCTTGGAAGATGACAATTCTATCGATGAACCATCAGAGTCTCCTATCAGAAAATGTACATGGCAAGTGACGAGGGTCCCTATAAATCTCCCATCTTGAACATCTGGTTTTTGTGTTTCATCCTCTTTCTTTTTCTTTTTTTTCTTTTCTAAATAACAGTTTTATTTTCATTTTCATTTTCAATTTTATTTCAGAGTACATGTACGAGGGGATATGTGTTAGTCTGGGTAGACTAGAGGAACAAATTCCATAGGCACGCATATAGATATAAGGAAAAGGTTTATATACAAGAGAAACAGGACATTGAGCCCTGTCCAGTTCAAAGTCATAAGTCCAATATTAACCCATATGCCTGAAATCAGTCTATAAAGTCTCCTTCCGACTCTCGAAGTCACAGATCAGTGGGTGCAGAATCCCGGCGCTGGCGGGGTCTCCCCATGACTCCTCGCTTCCAGGGCTCAGGGTCCATCAATGGCAGTAGCAACTCATCACTGGCAGAGGTCTCCATGTGGCCGCCCCAGCTGCAGAGGTCTGGCTCCATCAGGGCAAAGCCGTGTGGTCTCTCCGCCGGCGCCTGCAGCTTGTCGGACGCTGCCAGCTTGTCTTGTCCGTGACTCTTTGTCCCTGAGTCTCATCCTCTTTCTAACTCCTTAGAAAGTATGAAGGTGGTTTTCACTTTATTGTAACCGTGAATGTTAGTTCAGTGGAGAATTCTAGACCTATTTCATGTAGAAGGTAGTGATTAGTCATTGTGCTACTAACTTCAAGGTCAGTGGTTTGAAACCACCAGTCACTCTGTGGGGGGCGGGGGGGGGGGGGAAGACTTTCTCCTCCTTTAATTAAAGTTCCAGTCTCAGAAATCCACAGGAAGAGTTCTACCCTGTCCTGCAGGGTCACTTTGAGTCAGAATCACTGGCAGTGATTTATTTTTTTCTTTTTGCATGTATTAACAGAATCTCCCGTTTTTTTTTTATTTATCCTAAACCTGGAAAACCTTCATGTTATTTCTTATTTCTGCTCAGTCTACAGATGCTACAGCTCAGTCTCCAGACCCTAGTTGACATGTTGTGTGAGCATGATATAAATCATGCTCAATTTTTTATGAAGACATTGCACAAAATTTGTTTTAGGTGTTATATAAATATGATACTTCGCAGACACAGTCATTTGGGTGGTTTCATTCTCAGTGGGAAATGAATTATTTATACTAGGCAATCTTAATATCTTATCTAAATATTCACTCTGTTTATCACCGTTTCTCTCTGCTGCCTACTCAGACACCTATCTAAATTCATACTAATTTTTTATTCGTGTTAGGCCTGCAGTCAACTGCTTGTAGTAGAGTCAGCCACTGTTATTATATGGATGCCTCAATTATCTCTTTCTGGGCATATTTTTATTTCAGTTTGCTGTTTCTGGTGCATATAGTTTATTCCATGCAGTGGGTTCTCTCATGCTTAACTATTTCCTTGGTGATTCTCTCACTTCAGGTTAACGCATAACACATTTTAAAGACTGGCCTGAACCGGAGGAAACCACTAATACTCAGAGCCTCTATCTTACTGCACAAAGAAACAGACCCAATTCACAAATATTTCTTCATCTCCAGAGTGTGTATCAGGCATTTACTTCTACATACATTCAATACCGTCACTGTTCTGGGGTTTCAGCAGCTAATAAGGGACAGTGTGATGTAAACTCAGCATGAGTAGGTATTCATGGGACAAAGTGATGACTGCCACCATGGAGCTAGGTGTCTCACAGTCAGAGGCTCCAGGAAGCAAGCCTGACTTGTTTGGGAAAAGGCTTTGAGAGGATGCGGCAGATATGCCCTTGAGCTGACATTCAAAAAAATCAGGAGAAATTGGCAGAAGGTTGGGAGACTATACCAGGCAGAGGGGGCAGCAAAGGCACAGAAATGAGATGCGAGCTCTCATCTTAAACTAGAGTACGCCGCATCATCTCCACTTACTGGTTAGTAAAGGCAGAGGTATGATGTGTGGGAGAAAAGACTGAATAAATATTCCTTCTGGATCCTCCTTTGAAATTTATAAAATATTCTCATTGATATCTGTATATTTAAGTTCTGCTCAAGAGTCCATTCCTTAGAGAACTTCTCTTCAAGAAAACTATGAATTTACATATCATCTAGAGTTTGTCTGGTCTGCACACTGTGCCTCTCTTTCATTTGATCTCATTGGCTCATAACATGTACAGGCTCTTGTCTTAGGTAGACTGTGACTCTCCCAACAGCGTGCTTATGTTTATATCAGCTACACTGAATTATTATTATGTGGAAGTATGGGGGGGGGAGACAGGAAGAGGAAGAAAATAAAAGAGATAGAGGAAGTTTAAAGAAAAAGAATGGGGCCAGGATGAATGTTTGGCCCTTAGAATGTACTCATTCATTCACAAGAGAAAACACTAACACCAAGAATATCTTGATATTCTTCCAACTCGTGGGGAAATGATCACTAGTCAGAAAGACACAGGGAAACCTCTGAGTCTGGGGCCCTGAGACACACTTCAAGCCTCGGACTGACTCCTCTGCTCCACTGCCCCCGTCCCCGACACCAACCTTCAACAAACAATAGAAAGGTCTACACAGTGAACAATAACCTAAGGAACAATGCACTCCTCTGTCCAGCCAACTTTGAGGACCATAGAGACAGCATGTGTCTGGGAACACAGTTCAGAAGGCAGAAAGGGGCAGGAACAAATGGAAGTGGGGAGCCTGAAGAAGTATAAAGATTGCTGTTACCTTGAAGGAACGGCAAAAAATATCACCAAATAAAATATTAATTGTTGAGGAGAAAGCCAGCTTGGTCTGTGAACTTCCAACCAAACTACATAATGCAAAATAAAAAGACTGTGTTTGATTCGGAAAAAAGATTGTTCCATACAAGCCATCGTGCACATTGCTTCATGGCACTGCCTTGAATTTAAAAGTCAAACTGTGCTTTTGGTTCAATGAAAATTCCTTGAAAGGAAAACTTTTGTCAGAGAAACCACCTAGGTTAGAGGATCTCACTGCTGTCAAGTTGAATCCTAGCTCCTGGTTGACCCGGTAGGACAGGCAGAGCTGCTTCCGTGGGTGTTCAAGACCATAAGTCTTCACAAGAGTGGAAGCCTCACCTTTCCCCAGCAAAGCTTCTGATGAGTTGGAACTGCTGACCTTGTGTTTAGCAGCCCAAGGCATAACCACTTCACCACCAGGGTGGCATAGCTTATGTAATAGGAAGTGTAGTGCTAGCACTGTCTATGTGACTGTCTCTGACTCCAGTCATGTATGTATGCTCTTGTTTTTTCTAGAATGGGAGATTCTATTTACTGTAACCATATGGCAGCTTTGAAACTTAGGGAATCTTTATTTTTATGACAACCCTGATTTGAAAAATGCAAGGTGTCAGGACACCAAAGTTCAGCTCTGAACTCTGTTCTGCCTGACAGCCTACGACTGAGTCTCCTGGCAAAATTTAGTGCTCTGGTTGCTGAAAACTATCACATGGTACTGTGCAAAGTACAGGGACCATTTATTTCATGGATTTTGGAAGGTGAAAAAGCAAAAGTTGAGATTGTAGTTGAACCCTTGCAGACATGCTTGGTGTCTTCTGGTCTCCAGAATTTTGAGAGAAAATAATTTTCAGTTACTTAACACGGGATTTGATTGCCATGCTTAGCGTGAAGACCCTACTGTTCACTGAGGTATCTGTGACTGTAATTTACAAGATACACTAGAATAATTTTCATTTATTAAGGTTTAATTTCACTTTCAAATGTCAACTTTATGTTTTGCCTATCACTAACTCTCATTGTTCATGTCAATAAATGTCCAATTTATGAGTACAATCTCTACAAGTTAACAATTTATATATTTTGGTCTGAAAAACTGGTCTATGCAATTGGCATAGACAATTGGTCTACACAACTTGTCTATACTTATACAATTTCCTTTTCTCAACAGTGTTTTAAATTCTATACCATTGACCAAACTAATGATACCATCAATAGTATTATCTTATGTCCATAGTGGAATGATTTATAATATTCTCTATCATAAAATGATATTTATGTCTCTACCATGAACCAGAGACACACGTATAAACCCTAGAAATATGAATGGATTTGGAGCTTGATCTTATGGTAATTATAGCCTCAATCTAAGAATAATTATTTCTTTTGACATAGCCTTAGTCCATACTCATCCTCAAGAAGAAATTACTAAAGATATGGTTACAAAATCAGTGGAGTGGATGCTGTAGGAGACCTCATAAGGCTTGAACTAGGGCATTCATTTTAACAGAGGAATTCCTGAAACCCAAATGAAGGCTGAACATGATAGTGGGACAAGAGAAAAGTTAAATAAAATAGAGGAAAGAACTTGAAGGCAAAGGGAATTTAGAGAGGTCTAAATATAGGCATACACATATGTAAATATATTTATATATGATGACGGGAAAACAGATCTAAGTGCAATATTTATAGATTTAGTATTAAGGTAGCAGATGGATATTGGGCCCCTACTCAAGTCCTCCCTCAATGCAAGAACACCTTGTTCTATTAAACTGTCATTCCATGATG
>PVJH01013097.1:46054-61886 GCA_004026705.1 Nesogale talazaci | reverse complement strand
GGGGGGGGAATAAAACGAAAAATGGCACAATAAAACTGAGAAAAATCTCAATCAAAAAGAAAGCGGAAAACATTAAAAACTAGTTGTGGCAGTCCCGTCATTGATCTGTGTCAATTTCAGCACGCGTCGTATAGGGGTGGAGTCTGGTCTGTCAATCTGGAGATAGCCAATGAGGCCTCTGTGTGGGTTTGACTTTCTCTGAGGATTCTGGGAAATCCCGCAGTATTTTTCCTCATGGAGGTGAGAGACTATAGACTCAGTTCCTTGGAGACGCTCTCCTGACAAGACAAGATGGCTATATAGACCCTGACTTCTGGAGGAGCCGGAGGAGAAGCCACATGAGCTTGCTCTGATGGAGCAAGACATCTGGGATCGGAAAAGCCACAGAGAGAAAACTGCCAGTGCTGAGACGCTTCTACCACTAATGGACACGGTGATGGACCTTGAGCCCTGAAAACGAGAAGCCATGGGGAGAGCCCTGCCAGCGCCGGAATGCTTGGATGGATACACAAGACTCTGCGCCCACTGGTCTGTGATTGTCCTGATGTCGTTTCACTTGCTTCATAATTCAGGAGACTTTATAGATTGCTATCAGACATATGAGCTAATATCAGACTTTTGGACTTGGACTACACTGGGTTGGGATGCTGTCTCAATATTCAATTCTTCTTATATATAAATCTCTCCCATATATCCATATGCGTGTTTATGAATTTGTTTCTCTAGTCCACTAACACATTCTAGTAAAAATTTCAAATGGGTCAAAGAGATTAAATTATAAGGTTAAAATGATCTTTTAACCTAACTGCATCTCAGAAATCCACTTTCCAATTATCTCTGAAAACAGGACTATTCACGTCCTTAGACTGTGATCAGAGTGGATTCACGTACAGCTTAACCCATGTTCCTCGACCCTACACGTGGATTTTTGGGCTTCCACTGTCATTCATATCCTTCTGCAAAGCAGGTGTTCACAATTTAAGTTCTAACACTTTTCCTCCCTCCAGTTTTAGATTTTATTATTTACAATTCTTGAATCACACAGGTGAGCGTGCTTTTTTCTGTGTAAACTTAGCTGATGTCTCACTTAGTTTGATGCTTGTTTGAAGACAAGACTTTAAGGTCCTAAACACAATTCCTCCTGATAGCCTGGCACTATCTGATTTCTTCACCACTCTTTGTTAAAGCACTCATATCTTCTGTGATCTCTCCATGTGGGCAAGCATTAAACAGGGCTGTGTCATAAGAATTAGTTGTTCTTAGGTTAGGACTAGAATTAAGTATAAGCTCAAATAATTCACACATCTATGGTTAAAAAGGTTTCTGATTCACTTTAGAGACATCATTCTCATTTTATGATACAGTGCATTATCAATCATCCCCATAGGACATAAGATAATTCTACTGATAGTATCATTACTTTAGCCAATGGCATAGAATTTTAAATGGTGTTAAGAAAAGAAAATTATACAAGTGTAGGTCAGCTACAAACTGTACTACATGATTTGTTGACTTGTACAGATTAAACTTTAAACTTGTAAGTGACAGGACTCTATTTTCACAAACAACATAGGTTGGTGATAGGACAAAGCTTTCAATGGCATTCATTCACAAAATCAGAACCATGAATTACTTATTTTTAACACAGTGAACAACTTCCATCTTAAATATAGCTATAAGTTAAACTAAACACTGTATATAAATACAAATGGTTAAGTAACAAAGCAAAGAAAAAATATAGTTTAATCTCGTGTGTAAAAAAGTATGTTTCTTTTTAATCACAGAAGGAGGAGAAAGAGGGAAGTGAAGGGGGGAAAAGGAAGGGGGAGTTGTAAAGAAGGTTATAATATAAAAAAATGTCCTGACATTTTATTATTTTGCTGGGTAGCTAAATTATACACGCCATGAGTTTTATCACAGAATTTATTTAAATTAATATGCACATGTCATTAAAAGCAAAGTGTTAGCCAGCTTTCATTTTAAATTTTATATAAAAGAAAGTTAGAATCCGTTTTCTCAACAAGTAAATGTGAAAGCTCACATGGTGAGAAACTTTACTTCCATATGAAAACTTTCACTTTGGGGTGAAAATTAAGTGCTTAATTAAAATGATCTTTTATGGCCCCCTGTCTGTAACACTCATCTTTCTGAAATGGGGTGTCACAGAACACCTTTAGTGTGAAAGTCAAATTCTCCAGTCTAAAAATACTGCCATCTAGCTTTAATGCTTACCTAATAAGGAAAAGAACATGTATATAATTCAACATTTTCAATAACATGAATATGTTTTAATATTTAAACAGAGTTGCTGGATTTTTTTCTTTTTTAGTTCTTAAGTAAAATCAGACATGCTGCATTTATTTAATTTATTTAATATCTGCTCCGTAGTGATGAAATCATTTTTTAAATAAAAGCTAATCTTGTGACTTACACATATCCCTGTCTTTTTAATATATTCCAGTTCCCTGTTGCTATGAGAAACACTCTGGGTGGTGCAAATCGTTTCCACGTTTGTCTGCTAAAAAAAAAAAAGTTGGAAGTTTCAGGCTACCCAGAGGTGCCTGAGCGAGCGAGGCCTGAGAAATCACCCGCTACCAAAGCCGTGGGATCCCTGCTCACTGCTCTGACAAGAGATCATATCTGAGATGCTGAAGAGAATGGGAGCAAAGGGTGCAACAAAATTCAAAACCATAAGAAAGACCAGGGTGACGGGCCAGATAAAGGTTGGGGAAAACCACCAAGTGTATGGCCCTCAGTTGCCCCTCGGGTCTGGAAATGAACTCACTGTCTGCACAGCAATAGACAATTTTACGAAGCTGCGTTGGCAGCAGGGAGACCAAACCCTTAGAATGATCAAGCATTTGAGATCAAATTTAGGCGTGAGCATTTACCTAAAGCCTAAATTCAGAAGGGTTAGGAAAGAAGGAGGAATGGAAACATGAAAACACAGCGAGTCAGTAAATAATTACATGGTGGGAATTTCAATCAATGAGATGACATAAAATATCTATGAATTGTTGAATGGAAAACTGATCTGCTCTGTGTGACTTTACCCAATTGTGCTAGTCTGGGTAGACTAGAGAAGCAAATTCATAAGCACACATATGGATATAAGGGACAGGTTTGTATACAAGAGGAATGGAACATTGAGAAAGCATCCCAACCCAGTACAGTCCAAGGTCATAAGTCCAATATTAGCCTGTATATCCGATACCAGTCTATAACGTCCTCTTCCAGCTCATAAAGCACGTGATTGACACCAGGACAATCACAGACCAGTGGGTGCATAGTCTTGTGTGTCCAGGGGCAGCAGAAGCATCCCGGCGCTGGCAGGGGTCTCCCCATGGCTGCTTGTTTCCAGGGCTCAGGATCTATCAGCAGTAGCCATTGGCGGTAGAAGCATCTCAGTGCTGGCAGAGGTCTCTCTTGGGCTTTTCGGGCTTCAAAAGTCTGGTTCCATCAGGGTAAGCCCATGTGACTTCTCCAGTTCTTCCAGATCTTCGCATGCTGCCATCTTGTTTTGTCAGTCCAGTGTCTCCAAACGACTGGGGTAATGGTCTCTCATCTCCATGAGGGAAATATCTCAAGATTTCCCAGAATTCTCAGAGGAAGCCATGCCCACACAGAGGTCTCATTGGCTATCTCCAGATTGGCATGCCAGACTCCACCCCTACATTCTCAATCATGTAATTAGCACATGAGTACATGACTGCCACATCAATTCACAACATAACATTAAAAGAAAATATGTGAGGAGACATATAAGTTATAAAATTCTTGTAGCAATCCATAAACAATTCATGTAAGGTCACTCACCTAGAGTAGAAGAAAATCCTGTGGGATAAAACTCCACTCTGATGTACATAGGAACACCATTAAGTCAACAAGTCTAGTTGCTTGACAACAGCTAGATTAAAATTTTAAAAACCCAGCAATAATTATCCTTTGTGGGGAATTTAGAAAGAGTTCACCTGGATACTTGTTGCTAGGGGCTCTGTGTGCTGCAATCAGATGGTGCCTCAAGCTGTAATAGCAAGGAAGTAAAAACTATACAATTCTCTCTCTCTCTCTGCGTGGATTTTCCACATGCTCTCTTCCATGGAGGTTCATTTTGGTTTCCTCATAGGGCAAGACAAGAGGGCAGCCAGCTCCCATTGAGCAATTAAGCCAAAACAACTAGCAGAATGTGTGAACTCATTTCTAACCTAGATTCAAAAGTGATATTCATTTCTACAATATTTATTAGAAGCCAATTACTCATGTAAGAATAGTGAAAGCAGAATCCTTATCATAATAGAAGATAGGCAAGGTCCTGCAAGAGCATGTGATATTACGGCAGCCAATTATGCATGAATGTGAGACACTCTAGTCACAATAATCACCACTTATACCAGTTGGAAAAGAACACTTACCTCCTTCAAGAATCCCCAGAGGGAGACATCTCACATTAGGCATTAGGGATACACAAAAAATTCAAGGTCTCATCATCTGAACACCGGGTTTAGTAAGGGATCTTTAGGCATTCTTTTTTCTTCGTACAGTTCTTAGTCTGCAACTATGCAAATAGTCTGCCTACATACAACTTGCATACAATGGTGAGACCAGAATTAAGCAGAATTAAGCACCTCTTCTCCTATTGAAGAGGTGGGAAATGAGAGACAGGCGGCCGTTACTGGTCCTCAGTATTTCTGAAATTCGACTGGGCCTGATGGGGTTCGTCCTACATGCTGGGTATTGTTTCCCTGTGGTTCTTGTCTGTCTTTTCAGGAGCCATAGTGGCATAGTGGCAATGCTAACCTCAAGCATTCATAGTGTGAAAGCCCCAGCCACTGCATGGGAGAAAGATGAGACGTTCTACTCCCTTAAAGAGAGAATGATGATGGCAACAAATGTACAAATGTGCTTGACACAATAGATGGATGGATGTGATAAGAGTTGTACAGGTCCCCCATAAAATAATTTTTTAAGAATTAGGAAAATATTTTTTAAAAAATAAGAGTTATGGTCTCCGAAACTCAGGGAGTCCATTCTACCCTGTCTGATAGGGTTGCTCTAAGTCCACACTGACTCCATGGAAGTGAGTTGAGCTTGTTGCTGTCTCTAGTTTTGAACTTGCTCCTCTAAGCCAAGATTCTTTTTCCTAAGAAAATTAGGTCTGAAACTAGCATCATTCTTAATCTGCATCCTGCCTAAAACCATCTTGAGATTTAAGGACCTTTGCTTGTTTTGTATCATCCCTGACTCTCTCAGTCCAGGCTTATACCATTCTTTTACATTTCCTGTGGGGATTTTTTAATCTACTAAATTATAATCTGCTCCCTTAGACAAGAGTCATGGCCATGAAATTCATGGAGATAGGCCAGTCTCTTACACTCTAGTGAGACTGCTGAGAGACAGAAAGATTATATCAAGCCTCATGAGTCACTGTGTGTCAGAATTGACTAGGTGGAACCTCACAAGAACATGGCTTCACAGCAAAGAGCTTCAAGACATGTTCTTAGGATAGAAACAAAAGCAAAAACAAAATCACTACAATCAAGTTGACGCCAATGCATTGTGACCCTCTAGAACAAGGTAGCACTGCCTCTCTCTGCTTCATAACTGTGTACAGGAGTAGGAAGCCCTGTCTTTGATCTGCTGAGCAGCTAATGGGTGCCAACTGATGATCTTGTGGTTAGAAAACCCAAATGTATAACCACTAGGCAAAACGGAGCTCCTTCTTTTTCCTAAAACCCTTATTTAATTTGATAACTCTGCTGGATGAAGGGGAAAAAGCTATTCTGATTTCTTTACACTTTTTCTAGCACCATTCAAAACAGAATAACTTGCTCTTTCATTCATCTCTCTCCTTTCCCATTTTCTTATGGTCATATAGAGGTGGTAGTGGTTAGCCTCAATACTTTGCTTTGAAATCTCCTGGATTGTTGAACATATCCTATGTTCCACATGCAACAATCTTGCACAATGTCCTACCACAACAGCACAGGGTCAATTTTTCTCCAACTTCTCATTGTGTTCCCTTAATTGTCCTTTAAGTCCTCACAGATAGTCATCTTGAGCCCTTAAGTTTCATCTACTACTCTTGAGGTCCTTCCTACTTTCACTAATACCTTTCTCTAAGTTCTTTGGGTGTTCACTGAGAGGATTTTTGGGATTCTGCCCAGTACCCAGTCCAGTCAAAACCCCAATGCCAGTGCCACAGAGTTTAGCTTTGGGGTATGTCGGTATTCCACTCCTGGAATCAAATTCTGTCCAAATAGTGTATTGCTGTATGTCAAATTACACCAAATGTTAATGACTTAAAACTTTAATTATCTCTTATGATTGCTATAAGTCAGGAATTCACAGAAGACTCCATTGGTGTCTCAGGAACTGAGTCCCTCATTTGCAGTCAGACAGTAGCCATGGGTGTCACAACTGAGAGCTGAAGCAGCTGGGGACTGGTTATATGTTTTATATATATATATACATATATATATATGTCCCTATTTTGGAGTAGATACAGTGGTTCTTGGTATGGTCTCTCAATGGAGGCAATGGGGCTGCTTCCCAGCATGCCAGTCGCAGAGCAGCTTGGTCTGCTTACATCCCCAGAAGAACTAGCTTAAAGCTTGTGGCTTCTTTATCAGAAGTCATTCAGAGTTACCACACCTGCTTTCCATTTGTGGAGGCAAACACACCCCTACCTAAAATCAAGGTGAGTGCCAAGGAATTAATCTCTATCACTGATGAAAGAGAGCACATTTCTTTAAAAACAGGTAATATAGGAGTTTTTACAGCCATCTTTTTCCCCTTTTATTGGAATATACTTCCCATATCATACAATTAAAGCATTCAGTCATATTAAGAATTGTGCCGGCAGAGCCCTGGTGGCGTAGGGGTTGTGCGCGGGACTGCGGCCCACTGGGATGGAGGTTCAATTCCAGCAGTGGCTCCACAGTAGCAAAGGCTGGACCTCCTACTCCCACCACCAGAGGGCAGTGATGCCTAAAAAACAAAACAAAGAGATTTAATAGGCATTTAGTGAAACAAAAAAAAAAAGAATTGTGCCATCATCATCACAATTTCAGAACTTTCTTATGCTCATTTTTGTTGACACCCCACTTCTCTCCCTGCCATGCCCAATTCTGTTACATGAAGTCATGCAAAACACAAACAAAACCAACAACAATGATTACACATGACTAGAAAAACCTCTATCATAAGGAAAACAGACAATACTAAAAATGGAAGAAACTTTAAAATGAGTCAAAAGGGAGATCAAATGATAAGGTATTACATATTTACCTAACTACATCTGCTATAATCCACTTTACAGTACTCCGTCTGGTAACAAGACTACTGACCTCCCATAACTATGGTCAGAGGGATTTCACCAGAGGTTAAGCCAGATGTGGTCCTTGCAAATGGATTTTGTGCATCCACTGTCATCCATAGACTTCTGCAAACTAGGTATTCACAATTTAAGCTCTCATTCCATTCCCTCCTTTTGATTTTGATTTTATCATCTAAGTTGCCAGAGTCACCCAGAAGGAGTTGTCAATGCCAAGTGAGTTAAAGTGAGAGGAAGAACTTTATCACATCCAGAAACTGAGCCCCTAGCTGGAGTCTTGATTGAGAACTTTTATAGGGAAATGGTTGCTCATATGGGAGTATTAGGGACTGGCTGGCTAGAGGCCAGCAAGTGGGTTACAGAAGCAGGAGCAGGAGGGTTAGTCCTCATTTTCTGCCAAAGCCAGGCATGGTCCCTGACTTATTTATAATCTTTGTATCGCACAGACTGGTGTACTTCTTCCATGTGGACTGAGTGGATGGCTCACTGAGTTGACTGCTTGCGTTAAGCAAAGCTTTAAGACTCGAAAAGCTATTTTCTCTAATAGTCAGACACTATCTTGCTTCTTCACCACGTTTAGCTAGAGCACCCATATCTTCAGGGATCTCTTTATGGGGGCGGTGGGGGGCATTGAGCAGAGCCTTAAAACTTAATTGTTCTCAGATTGGCCGCCTCTTTTAAAAATACAACCTCCAGTATAATACTTTTAGACTTTTCATATCATTTCTCTCTCTGTCTTTAAGCATGCAGTGAAATAGACAAGCAGTTATTATGACAGGATCCCAGTTGAGGCTAGAGAGAAAGACGACCATGCAGTTTACCATCAGCTCCCCTCAAAGGCTTTCGACTCCTATGAAGAGTTACAATCTGAGAAACCCACAGGACAAGTGGGTAGGAACAGCAACCGGCTCACAGACGTGGGCTTCATTACTGTTTCCAGAATTTTAGGGGCTGATTGCTACGAGGAGATTTCAGTTCTTCCACAAAATGTTTGAAACCTCCTTGTAGAGGAAATCAGGTTTTCAGCAGTCCTTCAAAAGTGACCCACCACAATTAACCCCAATGAAACCACGATGTAAGAGTCAATTTAGATGCAGCCATTTTAACAAAGTAACCATACTGTATTAATTAGCCGAAGTGTAGACATTTTGTACTGTCCAAGTGTGGCCATTTTGCAGCTACTGTAATCAATCTCGTAACTACTGTTTTTTGTAAATGCTGAGCCATTGCCATTTATTCTTGAAATTGTCTTAACCCCCTACTCTATTTTTGTAAGATCCCATATTTCCCTATATCTTAACACCACCTGCCTTTGTGCCCCTGTTCCCCTTTCCCAAACAGTTCAATGCCTCCTGCTCCCTATGCCTTATTTATTTCTTAGTATATAAACCTCCCATTTTAAGTATTCAGGATTCTGGGAGAATTAGACTCTAGCCATCCCTTGTCCACAAGTTAATAAAGACTTTACTAACTTTAATTGAAGATGCACGTGGGTTAATTAAGCTCATCCCTACACAATAAATATGCTTGGATTTTCCTTGTAAAAATATCTACTTAGGGTTTTTTCTTTTAAGAAATATTAAAGTATCTTGTTATTATGCCCCCAAATGCCTCTACAGTGAAGAGTATTCAATATCAAGCATTTATATCTTCATCCAGTTTTCAAAAGAGAACATATATAAAAGTTTATCTTAAATACCAGATAGCAGTAATAGCTTTATCTGGTTGGTAAAGATAGAAATCATTTTTTGTTATTCAAAATATCTCATATTGACCCAATGTCCTATTTTTATTATTGAAATATGACTACTTAGTTATTGAAAGATGACCTGTAATCTCTTCAATTTAGCTTATCCCCTTGCGTGGTATGCTAACATGAAAGGTTTTTTTCAGCTATTCTAATACCTCTAAATGTCACTACACATTTCCGTAAACACATAATTAGAAGAGACAAATATTAGAAAAAAAATTCAATAAGTAGTTTTATACATCCACCAATACATAATTCACTTTTGCTTTAAAGAGGAATAAATTAAACAATATTCTGCCACCAAGAGGAATTATTCCCTCAGATGAAGCATGACTTGAGAATCTGTGGCAGTGTAGAAAAACAGACCTCTAGAACCCATGATCTGTGTTAGTTTGGGTTGACTAGAGAAACAAATCCAGAAATACTCTTATGTGTGTAAGAGAGACCTTTATATCAAAGAGCAATTGTACATTAAGAAAATATCCCAGCCCAGTTCAAATCAAGTCCAATATTACCCCACATGTTGATACTAGTCCATAAATTCCTCTTTAGAGTCAAGCAGCTATTCAATGATGTTGAATAAAGGAAGGCCACAGGCCATTGAGTGGAAAGTCTATGGACCATCAAGTAGTGGTGGAAGTATCTCCATGCTGGCATGGGTCTCCACATGACTCCTCCAGCATCATGGTCTGGCTTCATCAGCACAGCTCCATTCCTGACTTGTCATCAGGAATACCAAGCAGAGAGAGAGAGAGAGAATGTCCCACGTCCAGGCCAGAAGAGAAGAGTTCCCAGAATCCTCAGGAGAAGCCATGCCCACATAGAGGCTTCATTAGCTATGACCTGATTGACAGGCTAGACTCTACCTCTTCACAAGTTGACAGAAGATTATGTAACTGCCACACAATCCAAGCAAAGTCTGTTTGCCTCTACAGCAGAGGAATAGCCCTAACTAGTGAGTGCAAATGAATGACTAGCCCTAATCTTTCCCTATGACCTTTTCTGGAATTGAATTTATTCTGCGTTTCCTAAAAATATCCATTTCTGATTGCTCTTTCCCCTAAGTATGCTTGTATCTTAATTCTTGCTGGAGGAACTCTTGGGTGCAGCAAACAGATGCCTGACTAGTAACCAAAGGCTTGGCGGTTCAAACCCAACCAGAGATGGCGTGGGAAGACAAGACTGGTGATCTACTTCTGAAAGGCCATAACTTCAACAGCTCTGTGGGTCAGTTCTATTCAGCACATACGGGGTCACCATGAATGCAAATCAACTCAAGGGCAGCTAACATTTTAGACGGATAAAATAGACCCCATACCTACAGGTCTCCCATGCTGACCTCTCTAGCAAGTTCCTAGGCTAACACATAAACACAAGTCTGGAAGATGTAAACATAACTTGGCAGCCTCGGGTGGAAAGCCCATGGGTTTTTAAAGTCGACGAAACTAGTGTTCAGACCCCCACTTGCTCACATATCATCTCTGGGACATTGACTAAATTGCTTCTCTCTGAGCTGCTTGTTTTCTCCCTTGTAAGTGATATCATATGCCTGTCTCGGAAAGCAGATTTGGAGAATCTATGAAAGAGTACAAAGCACATAGTACTTAGTAGTCTGGAAGCTACTTCTTGGTAGTAAAGGTTCAGTTTCAGGGTTCTAAGAAGTGGAAGTGGAAGTACAACTTGGCTGGAGAGCAGTTTTCTCCTTAAAATAACTTTGCAGTAGAGTTTGCTTCTCTGAGAAACAGAGACTCCGCGAGGAGCTCGGGCTTCCAGGGGAATATTTTAGCTCTCGGTGACCGGTGCCTGGATTCCAACCTTGACCTTTGCATAGCTACCTAGTTAGGGGTTCATACGCATTCATTTGCAAACACATGAAAACAATTAAACAGCTAAATTCTTGGCAAGTTCCTCAATACTATGGCTTATTTAGCTCTTAGCAGGGGATATGGCAGTGGCCAAGAAACCCTGGTTCTCCGGAATGATTTCTAGGGAGAATGTAAAATCATATCAGTGAGCTTGTTACAAATCACATCTTGGCAACAGAATAAAGCTTGAATATTTAATCAGCAGTTTGAACTTGTACCTCCTATAGAACTGTGTCTAACCTGGAAGATTAAAGTAGAAAATTAAAAAGAGCCTAGATAGTTTGGGTACCAGGAACAGTAACAAAATCTGCTATTCATTCAGAAAGGAAAAGAACTTGGTTCCAATATTTGAATAATACAAATTCAAATAGTTTGAATATCTAGCTAGCACCCATTTACAGATAACTTTCTAAACTTTAACTTCCTATGTCTGTTTTTAAACAGCCCAGTTTTTTTTTCAGTTGGTAGAAAATCAAGATATCCCAAAGACATCATCCACTGAGCTTCAAGATTTTAAATTCAAATTCAATTCAAACAGAATTGTCTCAATTTCCAGGTGCTAAAATCAAATCCTTTTGAAAAACTGTAATAGTTGGGGAGTGAGGGACATAGTGGGAGGATGCTTATAGATCATCAAAATAGTAATGCATTTTTTACTTATATAAAAATATGCAAAAATTATGCTTGAGGGGACTGCTGCTAAGTTTCTGTCCACAGAACCCCAGTGGTACAACTTTGTACCCTATTTGTGACTTCTCACTTATAATAATAAAAAATGAATGGTGTAAATAAAGACACTTTTTTACCAGCTATGGAAAAACATCTGGATAAAAGTAGAAACTTTAAGGGATCAAATATTATGACTGTATAGAAACTTGGTACCTTTCATATTTAAAATATTTCCTTTGGACATCTCAAATTATGACAGGTCAACATATTCAAAACAATAAGTGGCCCCATATATTTTTCACATCATGATCTTTTTAGGCAAATTGATTATATTCTTTCCTAAAAATAAAATGATGTTCTGTATTCTTAGAGAGAGCATTTTCTATTCATTTTCTATGAATAAGTGAATCGATCTCTCCCAGTAAGTAATCTAAAAAGCAACTTTTTTCTTTTTTTGGGGGGGGGGGGGGGCGGGAATTACTGCCTCTGGTACCCAGTGCTGCTCCTGAGGACCGCCGCTGGATTTGAACCGCCAAGGCCGCAAACCAGTCCCACACTCAACCTCTTACACCCCCGGGGCTCAGCCCGCAATTTTTTCTTATGAAACAGTTATACAGACTCCTCTTCCTGAAGTAGTCTACAAATCACTTTGGTTTTATTTCTGGGTTTTTGTTTGGAGTTGTTTTGGTGTTTTTGTTTTTGTTTTGTTTTTTTGGTTTTGATTTTTTTTTTTTTAATAAATGTACTCTGGCTGTTTCTTTCTTATAAGGCTTACTAAAGTCTGCTAAGAACCAAAGTCCTGCCATGTTTGTCCCGCAGGCAAGCCTGTAAAGTTCTTTCCCAAATGCCACCCTGTAGAGTTCTGCACAAACGGGAAAGTAGGTGTCTTTGTCAGAAACCAGGGACCAAGGACAGTGACAACCGCAAAGGAATTAGCGAACCGCGACAATGACCACCTAAAGTGACGACCTGCAACTTATATGGCACCAATTGCTGGAGAAACCCTCAGCCTACATTTCCCACCCCAACAGGGTCAGCCCTCTTCCTCGTTTCCCATTCCATGCAGGGCCTAAAGGCCCTGGTGTCCTGAGCCCTGACGGCATGCTCCCATCTGCACCCCGACGTGAAATCAACCTCGCTGTTGGCTAATGCTTGGCCTCGAGTTTGAGTGGACTGCGTCACTGAACCTTACACTTCTGTGATCACATAAATCATCGATCTGGCCTGCAGGAAGCTTGGGTGGGAAGGAGGGGTTGTTCTTCCAAACGCCCTACAGAAAGCAAGGAAGAGCCAGTCCAACCGCAAAGGATAAGGGAAGTTCCTAAGAGACGGGCTACACTGGAAGAAATTGCACAGAAAGAACCACATCCCGGGCACACTTACTCCGAGCCCACCAACACACAAGCGTGCCCTCCGAGTGGAGGCAGGAAGAGACCACAGGGGAGGAAGGCTATCTGGGATTAAAGAGGGACCTCTTCCCATCCTTTTAGAAATTCAGTATTTTTTTCCCATGGATTTTTTCCGTCCTCCCTTTCTGGAACTGGCCCTTTCACATCTTTGAGGATATAATGGCAAAAACTTTGCTTTAACTCAGAACAGTTTACTTTCACTTATGTTTTTGCTCCTGTCCTGTGAATTCTTTCTGTGTTAAAGAAAAAAAAATACTCTAAAAATCCACTTAAGCTTAACCAAGATTTTCACATGAGTAAACGGGCCCTTTACAAAGAAATACAAAAGGAACCAATATTTTTCTTAGAGACAGTTTTGCACACATTAGCACTAGATTTTAATGTCTTTCCTTCATTCTCCAAAACACTCAAATCTCTGCTCTCTGTGTGAATGATTTTCATAATTACATATTTGTAGAGTGTGCAACTTTATGCTTCGCAAGCATGCCAAATGTGTGCAATGACACGCAGTGGTTTCAATAGCTCGAAGTATTGGGATATCTGAAGGTTCAATGATACAGGGGTCAGAGCAGTCTGTACAGCAAATCCTACTTTCTAGTAGATAAAAATAACACAGTGACATGAACTTGCAGAAAGCAAAATGTTTCTTTTTCTCTACCTCTCCCCCAACTGTTTTTTGTTTTGTTTTAAGACAAAAGATAACAGGCACAAAAGCCAATTCGATTTTCTTATTTTTGTAAGAGATTTCAAAATCATCTTCTGAGCAGGTCATTCCCCCCTCCCCACTGATTTCTAAGAATATAGATTTCCTTTTAATCAAAAACATAAAGCACATGAATTTAGATTCCTTGCCAAAAAATGCAGCCTCAAATTGGCCTTTGCCCAATTTGCTTTTATCAAAAGCTTAGTTACAGAAGAGTGCTGTTATGGAGAGGACATGGAATCCTCTCGTTGGTTGAAAAGTTCCATTTCACTACAGTGCCTCAAGGTCATATTTGGAGATACTACACTAAGATTCCCACCTCACTACTCCGTTTTCTAACATTCCCTCTTCCACATGGAGGCAGCAGCAGCAGCAGCTTTCTATATGAACTGGTGTGGGCTAAAGAAGATTCAGAATTCCAACAGAGACAACTTCGTGGCTTTTAGCTGGAACTCTGTAAATCTGTGGCACAGCCCTGGCTCACAATTACAGGGTGGAGAGGTGCATGAAGGGACTCACCAGTCACTCTGGGAGAGAAAGAAGAGGCCCTCTGCTACCATCCAGATGGACAGCCTCAGAAGCCCTCCTCCATCCTATAGAGACACTGTCAATAAAAAGATATCCTCCACAGAACTGGTTGGACTTGGTTTTTAAAGATACAGACATAAAGGATAGAGGATGTCTTGAATTTAAAAACAGAAAAATAACCTTTCCTTGAAATATCAAAGTCACAAAATGGGGCAGTAACCATGAATATAGAGCAATAATGCATGCTTGATAACATAAAATCTGATTTGGGATCCCCAAAGAGATAAGAATTCAGCAAGAGTGAGGAAGAAAAAGATCAGAAACGCCTGGCCAGGTGTTAGATGCTGATGAGTACTGGAACATGGCTGCACCAGGTTAAGACTGTTGAATATGGAGATGATGATGTGAAATGTAAACTGCTACCCTAATTCACAATGTAAATAATAATTTTTAAAAAGATGAATCTAGAAGCGAGGCACAGCCAGTTTATGCAGAATGGTGAAGGGGTGTGGCCATGAACCTCAACGGAAAAGGCTTGACTCTTTGTGGCTGTTACTGCCAGATTCACAACACACATCTGCTCTTGGGCCGCATGCTGCTATTGATCAGCAGAACCGTCGATGGGAAGGAGAGCTAAATTTGGAGCAGGAATCCTCATGGTCGACTGAAATCTACCGCCTTACTGCAACCTACTCCATTGCCTCTTCCCAGTGACTGTTTTCCAATTTCACTGACAATTGTGTTTACTTCTGCCTTCCAAACTCCCCTTCAGCTTCACGTGGTCTCGTATGAGATCTCTGAGCCACAACCTTACTGGGAAAGGGCTTAGAATAGTTCACAATAGAAGACTCTAGCACAGTAGATGGATCTAAGAATCAAGTCACTGAGGGACAAAGTGTGTCAGAGAATGAGTTAAACAAGGAGGTATAATGAGGGGGAAAGAAGGCACTCTACACAAAGGCAGGATTATTTTTTTTAAGCAGCATGTAGCTGGAAGAGCAGGCCATGGAGGAGAGGAGAAAGAGCAGGAGGTTTAGAGGTTATTAGACACAGCAGGAGCCATGCGATTCAGAGCACAAATGCCAATTTAAAAGCATAACAGAATACATATAGTAGGCGCGTGAGAACGTTGCTAACTACCTGGGTGCTAGAAGGATAGCAGCAAAAGGATTCAGAGTAGAGAGGGGCTCCCGATGGAGTGTAGAGATTCAAAAGAGGCAAATTTAAATGACTGATCCTTTCAAGGTCATGAAAATATGGACAAGAATAATGGCTTTGTGACAGAGAAGAAAGAAAAAAAGCCTAAGAGACATATTAATTGGCAAGTGAACAGAACTCAATGCCACCCCATGTGACAAAACTTCCAGAGCATGACATACTGAATAGAAGCTTAATAAAAGTGATGATTGCAGTGTTGTATTCAACTACAAAAATTACTTAGAGCATGAAAACTGACTTCGAATATATGAATCAACTAAGGTTAAAGCAGCTTCCCAACATGCTGAGGTTGGTCATTGTTTAAAATGATGCTTGTTAGTCAGCCTTATCTACCTGAGCTCATCTTCTTTTTTTTTT
>PVJH01013097.1:0-45954 GCA_004026705.1 Nesogale talazaci | reverse complement strand
GAGCTCATCTTCTTAGGAACTATTTCATTTACTGGTGTGGAAATAAAGAAAGCCCAAACAAAGGTTATTTATTCAGAGGTTACCATAGGAAGGGAATCAGCCATCATCAGTTGACTAGCAAAATAGTGGGAAAGCTTTACAGTGGAATAAAATATTCTGGTTAGAGGTTGTTGGCATCCAGAGCTGGAGAAAGAGTAACTAAAATGAGAATACTTACATGATTGGTGTGGGAAGCATATCTGGCATTCTCTGACTGGCTTTGATTTGGGGCATAAAGGAAGAAGTTGGCTAAGCCCTACTCATTCTCAACAAATTGTTGCAGAGGTTGTGCTTTGAAATCCTCAGCTGGGTGCTGCAAAGACTGTGACGTGAGTTGGAGTTCTTATCATCAAATCCTTCCAAGAGGAGAAGAACAGGTAAGGGTCCTTCTGGCAGATGACACATTATTTTACATTACACCCATTAAAAGCAGTATTGTCTTCTAGAGCACAACTCTCATCACATAAAACTCAGTTCGAAAGCCTAAATGAAATTCTGGTACCAGCCTCATTGAATCCAACTCTTTTGCATAAGGTAAGCTCCGTCCGTTGTTCTTAGATGCCATCAAGTTGGTTCTGCCTCATCGTGACCCTGTGTGCGACACAATGAAACAATGCCTGGCTCTTGGCCTTCCTCCCAGTTGTTTTGATCTTTGAGCCCGCTGTTGGAGCCACGGGGTCAATCCACCACATCAGGGCCTTCCTCCTGTTTGCTGTCCCTCGACCAAGCATGATGGCCTTCTCCACACACTGGTCTCCCTCCTGTTAACAGTCCAAGGTACATGAAACAAATATAGACTCTACTATGCATTAATCTGTCAGGTAGCTATGGCATTCCTAAAATATGTCAGGCATTAGAATCCTGGTGGCATTGTGGTTACTCATGGGGCCACTGACCACAAGGTCCATAGTTCAAAACCATTAGCAGCTCCGTGGGAAAAAGGTGAGTCTGTCTACTTTTTTAAAGAGTTATAGTCTGAGAAAACCACGGAAGCAGTTCTACCCCGTCCTCAGGGGTCACTATGAGTTCAGTTTGGTTTGATATTGAATATTAAGGTAGAAAGGTCTGCTTGGTGGGGGAGGGGAATCAAATAATACGTAATGTAACTAATATAAGTACAGGATATTGTGAGAACATAGAAAAGGAAATTAAAAACAGATAGGATATCTTCTAGCCCTCTCTACACAGTGGCAGAAAGCAACACAAGCCCACACTCTCCAAACCCTTATTACACAGCACCTGAAGGCAATCCCATCCAGTACTGTTTGTCTCTCCACTCAACAGGGGAGAGTGACCAAGACTCTGCAGCTTTTGAAACTCTGCTATTGGTTTTTCCAAGAAATTAATGGCTAGCATTGACAGTGTTAGGTACACAGCTTGATGTATGAGTGTTACTGTAAAGACTCAGAATAAAGGATTTCTATGTTGCTGCATCATAAATGACTAAAGAGAAAAAATGCAGTTAACTAATTTCAGGGTTGTGTGTTTGTGTTAAGAAATAATAGACTTGGCCAAGGGAATTTCCATTAATTTGATCAGTTTTTCTAGTCAAATAAACTTCATTTTGCATTAAACATGTTTCCCCCCAACTGAGAAAGTTCAACTACATAGTATCATTATAAAGTAAATAGTGATATTATTTTGAAGTGTTTTTAAAAATGAACAAAATCTCAGGGAACTCCATGGTAATAAAAAAAAATCTGACATTGGGTTAATAACATAATTTTCTTTCAACTTGAAGATATAAAAGAGTGGGGGTGGTATCTAACCTGTCATTCAGGCCACAGTCCAATGGTGCTTCGTTGTGGGGGTGACCTGCTCCTAAGGAAGGCCCTGGGAGCCTCCCCACCCCGCTCTCTGCCTCGCCTTCCTATTGGCAATCTACTCAGGAACCTGCCAGAATCCTGAAGAGGCGTTCAATCCCATGGGAACCGCAAGCCTTTGCACCCACTAGTCTGTAATCATCCTGCATTCTGCAATATTGTATATGGCTGTGGAGTCTGAAGAGGAATTATGGGCTAGTATCCCATGTATGAGCTAGTATCAGACTTATAGACTTGAACTAGACTGGTCTGGGATGTTTTCCTGATACATAATTACTTACTAATATTAAGCTCTCTCTTATACATATATGAGTTTTCTGGATGTGTTCCTCTTGTCAACCTAGCCTAATACGCATTTGTGCTACTAAATTCTTAAAAGGAGACTGGAAAGAATGTAGGACTGAAAAAAAGTATTCAAAGAACCAAGAGATATATATTTTGCAGTTTGGGGAAAAAGGGTATACAAATAAATATCTGCAAAAGCATATAATAATTAAACTTGGGGCTGAATCCTGGTGGCATAAGTGGTTGAGTGCGGGACTGCTGCCCGTGGGCTTGGCGGTTCAAATCCAGTGGTGGCTCTCTGGACAGCACTGAGTAGCACTCACGTCCACCAAAGGTAGTATGTCCCCCCCCAAAAAAAAATAATTAAACTTGAAAAGTTAGCCTCTTATTTATGTTAAGTCCAACTTATATGTTTACAGAATAGAGCTGCTGCAACCATTTTCTTACCTGTAATTTTTTGGAAGCAGAGCACCAGACCTTTCTTCTATGACACTAATCTGTAGGTTCAAACCAGCAAATTTTAACTTTTTTTAACTTTTAACTTTGTACCACCCTGAGATAATTCTGAAAACTACAGGCAAAAAAAAAATCTTAAAGACAACCAGCAAAGAACAATGTATTGTTTATGGAGAATCACCAATTATATTGACAGCAGAGGTCACAGTTCTGATGTAGTTGGAAGGAAGTTTCATCAGAAGTGTGGTCTATTCCTATCTAAGTTGAAACTGTGTGGAAGCTGGCTTCCCTCTGACTGGATCTGGATCTGGCATCTGTTGCATTAGCCTCTTGTTCTTGAGCCAACAGACCACTCTCTTGCTTGCCAGCCCTATGAGCTCTCAGGGGCCTGCCATGTTGCCCGTCAACTTTGGATTCATTCAGCTCTGCAGCCACAAGTCCAACCTATGATCTTGGATTCATCCACCTTGACTCTGCCAGCACGTGGTCTTTCAGCTTCCTGGTTTGCCCCTCTGCTTCCTATGTCTCAGTCCCTGTTGCTAAACAAGTAAAAAAAAATTCCTCCTGCTTAACAACTGACCTACAGACTTGAACCAGACTGGAATGACCCACTTCTACAACTGTGTGAGCCATACTATTAACATCTTTCTTCATTTATAAATATTAGTGGTTTTGTTTCTCTAAAGAACTCAGCCTAGCCCACATAGTAAATAAAAATGAAGACTTGTCTCACAAGAAGACAAAATAAGAGAAGAGAATGCATCTCTAGGTCACCACTCTTGAAAGAGTGCCTGAAGAAGCACTCCATACAGATAGAGGACTGTAACAGAAGAAGGTTTGCACCTTCAGAATGGTTTTTAATGGAATGAATAAACCATCCTTTCCATAATTTTCTTAAATCCCATCTGATGGTTGATGCAGAAATTATAAGACCATCTACTGTGGTATTCAGTGTACATAGAAGAGATATTTAAGACTGTATTTTTAACGCAAGACAATAAAGTGAGCCCAGTGGAAACAAGGTTTCCGTACTTCCCTTGAAGTGGCAGTACAGCGGTGCCAGTGCGTTGTGATGCACATATGTTATTGCTTGAAGTAGGCAGTCACAAAGCTAAACCATTCAAAATATCCAGATACTATACAGAGATGCATATAGAATTCTAAACTATGTTCAAATAACCCACAGAAGAGTATATAAGAACATCCAAGTCATAGGTTGTCCTCTTCACGCAGAAATATGGAGAAGTTATTCAGTACCTGCCAAACAGCACCCAGAACAGTAGAACATACCAATCAACTTATAGTTGTAAGAAACAGTAAACATATCCTATTTAATCAAATAGTATTTGAGAGTAATTTGTTCATGTTAACACATTAGTTAACTGATGCCTCAAAAACTAGAATAAAAACTGCATTCAGCAACTTTTATCATTGTGGAAAAAGACACCTTGCCTTTCTTAGTTTCTGTTTTGATTATTCAATTGCCTAAACCTGAAACCTAATGTCTTTCCACTCTTTCACTTATTATTCTATAAGCAAAAGAGTGCTTTTGAAAGATTTTAAGCAGGAAAGGAAGGTAATCAGATTCATATTTTAGAAAGACATAAGCCAGCAGTTCTCATAATGTGATCTAAGAAATCCTGGAATTCCCCAAGATCTTTTTAGAAGGTTTTCAAAGTCAAAATTATTTCCATAAAGATATTGTTCACTCTTCTTTTATGTATATATAGCAGAGGCTATCGGGTGTGTGAAAGTGCAATGGATTAGAAGTAAATAAGTGACACCCTGAACTATCTTCTTTTATACGAAACATTACAGAAATTTGCACCAAAATATGAACAATGCCAGGCTTATTACAAAAGTTTATTTTATTTTGTAAAATGCAGATATTGTCCAAAAATATTTTGATAACATTGAAATGACTTCATTATTTTATATGAATAAGTAATTATTTTAAATTGTTCAATATTAATTTCTAAGATGGTAAATATTTGTATAAACTACATAAGCAAAAGCTTCCTGGAGTCCTCAGTAACTTTTAAGAGTATACCAGGGTCTTGATACCAAAAAATTCAAAAAAGGAAGCAGTAAAGGGTTTCAAAAATTAACAGATTGCAGGAAGGATACACAAGAAGCCAACTAACGACTTTCTAAATGAAAGGTGCGCTTATTAAGCGACTATAATGTGGATGGAGTAAAGAGATGTAAAAGAGAGAAAATCAATAGGCCTTAAGAACTAGAATAAAGTGTAAAGGATAAAAGAATGAGGTGACACTGTGGTGACAAGGTCCACAGTTTGAAACATCAAGCAGTCCTCAGAGGAAAAAGGGTATTTTCTACTCCTCTAGAGAGTTATAGTCTTGGAAACCCACAAGGGCAGTTCTACCCTGTCCTCAATGGCAGTGAGTTCTGTTTTATTTATTTATTTGTTTGTTTGTTTGTTTGGACTCCCATAACGACTTACAAAGCCTCAGACACCATACAGAGTAATTTTGAGTCAAAATCAACTCCATAGCAATGGGTTCCAGTATCAAGGGAGGTGCTAGGAAGAGACCAAGCAAGAAGAAAGAAGCTACTAGAAGGCCTGATGAGGACTGCAAACTTGGAGCCTGTTTTTTAATGTTCTCAAACTAAATCAACCACTGTCGACTCTAAGTGACCCCATAGGACAGAGCAGAACTGCCTCACAGGGTTTCCAAGACTGTGACTCTTTCCAAACACGGCTACCACTTGTCTCCCACAGAACAGCTGGGGGGTCCAAACCATTGCCCCTCTGGTTAGCGCCAAGCGCTTAAACGCTGCACCATCGGGGCTCCTGTGAATGTGAATTTTAAATAACAAATGTGGGAATTGCTATTTAATCACTTTTAGTTTCTACACTGTTTCTTCGGTGGTACTGTGCCAAGCCTGAACCGTATGGGGCCTGGGAATTTATTTGTATTATAAATGAGGCATGCATGCATGAACCAAGTTAATATGAGGTATTTTCCACTGAAAGACCTTGGATTTCCACAGTATTTTTGTATCGTTTTTTGTTAAGTATGTCGTGGGCTTTGGTTTCAGAGTAAGTTGCTGTTTCGGCTGAGACTCAGACACATCTAGGCGTGTCTGATGAGATGGTGGCGCCCGCAGGTGTCTGTCTATTCATACAATTCAACCAGGCTGCAGGGAAAGCGACAAGAAGGCAGTTTTTTCCCTTAGAGGGACCCTGGATGTGCAGGAAACAGCATGGTGATTTTACTGCTCATGAACACCGTGTTTACTGCCTCATGAACTCCTCGTGGAGCTCTAAGGAGACAAGGCCTACTGGCAAAAATGAGAATTTAGGAAACTCGATCCACATCGCTCTTATTGTGTACCCAGGTGACAAACACATTTTGTATTGGAACAGCTTGATCCTGAGCCAGTCCTGTCTGCATGTAATACAACTCTACCTGGTCCCGCAAGCTTTCAGCTTTGGAAGCATTTTCTAACCAGTACAAATCACTCAACAGTGCTCTGAACAGCAGAGCTAGTCACTCGTTCATTGAAGATACCACCTAAAGATACCTTAAAAATAGATTTGAATGGGAACTTTCTAGATGTCTTGGCTCTCCTGAGTTAATAAAATGTTTTATTGGTGTTAATGTGACCTCATTTGTGCCCACTATTTTCTAACATACCTGGTGCCAGAAACCTAATGCCATTCTCACCTGAAGCCATGTTAACAAATGAATACTTATTGCTCTGATAAGTGGATTTCTTATTGTATTTAGTGGCTAAATCCTGCTTTATTTGAGAAAGAATTTAAGGCAGCTGGCTAGTTGATTTAATACTGAGTTGCAACCTAAAAGTTTTCTATTAAAATAAGGGTTTTTCTTAAAACCTAAGGAGCATCATAATCAAAAACCTAGCTATTAAGCATTTACTCATAGGTAATTCTGTATGAACTGGCACAGTGACTTCTTTCAGTGATAGAATTCTCGTGTCCCATGGGTCTCTAACCACAGACCCAGGTTAGAGTACTGGTCAATGCACCTCATGCACAACCACAACATTGGAAGCCTGCATGTGGCTGTGAGGCTGAGATTCCATATGAAGAAAGATGCGGAAAAGGGGCCTGGTAATACATTTCAAAAAATAAGCCAGTGAAAATCCCACAGTTTACAACTGTATGATCCCCAGCCTATCATAGCACAGGACTGAGCCAACATTGCCTGGGTTCATCATGAATTGTGGCCAACCCAAGGGCAGGCAACAACCAACACTAATGCTGTACTAAAGCTCATCCCTCAGAAAGGTACTTCAGCATGACCCATGTTCTTTGGGATCCTATAGTGTAGATAGATTGAAATTTGAAAGCTCCCCTCAGAAATGCAATGATGGGCTTAAAATGTGCAGTTGGCAAAAAGTGTGAAGTGGGGTAATTTAAAAGCTGGAACATATAGATGGGCTCTATAAACCATGGTACCTTGGACCCATGCTTTTGTTTTCTTTTACATACCAACCTCATTGCCATCCAGTCAATTGTACAGAGAACAACTGCCCCTGTGAGTTTCCAAGGATGTAACTCTTTGTGGGAATAGAAATCCCCGTTTTTCTCCCTTTCTTTTACAAATAGACCTTATAAAAACATTTTTCACTTGGTATCATGTCTCTATTGTAACCATTTTGGACTTTCATAGCAGATACACCAAATGGCTCACAAACGTCCTCAAAATATGACAAAACTTTTTTTTTGGTCAATAGCGAATCTGTTCTCATCTTTCAAAGAATGGTTAACCCTCATAGATTTTATTGATACCAGGGTAAGCCTATTGTAGAGATAAAGTTTTATAAAATTTAAATGAATAATGAGGAGTGGATTAGAATTAGTCTGCAGGAATCTAGAACTATGTAAGGCTGGGACTCACTCTCCGTTTTTCCTTCTGCACCAGTGGTCAGGTTGTCTGTCCCAAAAAACCACTCTTTTTTTTTTTCACTTCTAGGAAATCCAACATAAAACAAGAAAAATGTAAGAAACGTTCATTTCCCCTTTTCTTCAGGATTTCTGTTACCTCCTTGTACAAGATTTATCTTGACTCTAATGCCAGCAAAGGGAATCTGAAATTTGATCTGCTGCTGCTAGTCAATGAAATAAAGATTTTTAGACACCAGTCAAATCACAAACTGCTTCACAGATGTTGCAATGAGAGTCAAAATCTGTTAGAATTTCCAATTAGTAAACTGTGCCTGTACATTGTTAGGTTTGTACTGCGATAAATATGGAGATAGAGAAATTCAGTCCAGGGTCAGACATTACGCAGGTGTCCTTCATAAACGTCAGAAGCAAAATCAACTATTCCCTGGAGATTGCAGTTTTCAGGGCTAAAGCTCTAGACGCATTCATCACAGAAGCAGGCAGGAGGCCAGCACACCAAAACAGAGCCAAACCAAGCGTGCTTAGTTACATTAAGATCTTGCAGCCCATCTAGTAATCAGGGACCTTAAAGTGGAAACCCACGTATTGGAGTGGAAAAGTCACCATGGGAAGTAAAATCGCAGACATTCAGTTTCAACTTGTGGAAGCGCGTGGTACAATTGCAGTCATTTTCTCTGGACTTTCTGCAGCAAAAGGAAATCAAATTACTCCAGGAGGAAAATATGCTGTGGTTTTCTTTTCCGAGGAAAACACAATTTGCTCTCTCTTATTATGTTTGACTGAGGTCAGAATTGACATTGTTGCCAGTGTGTCTGCTATTAAAAGTTTTGAATAAGCCTTTAAATGATGGCAAGCTGAAATACTAAGCAGACACAGAAAACCCCAAAGGTTTTCTTTCTGAAGTTAATATCAATCATTCATTTATTTCAGTAGCTTGAGACATTTATATATAAACACACTTAAAAGAATTAGTGATACTCTACGTAACATGAGTCATTTTCAACTTCATCTTCTATCATTAGAAAGTCCAGTCTTTAATCTGGCTCAGTTTGAACAAATGTTTCATGATCCGAGTCCTCAGTCCACAATTTAATGCTAAATCCACAAACTTAGCTTCTTGCTAAATGTTTTTTTGACCTAAATTTTTATCCTCTGAAGCACTTGGGATTTCTCCAGCACTCATTAAAAACATTTATCAAAGAAAGCTAATAGAATTCAGGAAGTTTATGCTAACCCATGCAGAAAATTTTAGTGAATTCTAGCTCAGCAATTAGTGGCAGTTTGTGCTAAGCTGCTATGACAAAGACTTCCAAAATATGGTGGTTTAGAAAGAAGGAATTTTATTTCCCTTACATAAAAGAATCCAGATAACTCATTAGTTGACAATTGCCTCCAGTCCCCAGATTCCCTCTGTCCTTTTACTCCGCGTCCGTTAAAGTATTTTCCTGGTTAGGTGGTCATCAAAGTGGAATCATCAGTGTCACATCTACTGTCCAGTCCACAAGATGGGGAAGAGACAGGAAACAGAGGACCAGCAACTCCTGCATAAAGAAGTCACACCAAAGTTGCCCACATCAAATTCCACTGGCAAAAAACTTATTCACACAGCCTTAGCCAATTGTAAAGGAGCTGGAAATTTTAGTTCTAACTGGTGGAAACTCACAAGACTGTAACCTTTAGACACTTTTCATGCCTGGAATTGAGCCCAGCATTCAGGCAAAGAACAGTTGGACGTGAAAGTGAATCAACCAAGGTGTGAGAGGATCCTCAGGACAACTAACCAGACGGGATCCAAGGGGCGGCGCTCACCTAGAAGCCAAGCTCAGGCGGTAGGACGGGGAAGAAGGGAAGGACAAATAGAAACGGGGAAGCCAGGAAGGAAGTGGGAGAAGTGCTGTTACACAGTGTCATCAAGTGAAATGTGTATACATTGTTGAATGGAAAATGAATTTTCTCTGTAAACTGTTCGCCAAGCGATCCTATAAAGTTGGAAAAACAAAACAAAATGCATGATCTGTAGTTGGAAAGTCATCCATGAGCCCCGCTAAAAATCAGGTTTTATTACTAAAAGGAAAAGGAGAACGGATACCAGGGAACCATTATAGTTTTGACCACAGTCCCTAAAGTGCAGTAAGGGAAGAAAAGTTCCATGGAGGACAGCAGACATACCAAAAAATGAGTCCCCCACTCAAGAAACTCTGGGGGTTGCTGTGTTAGATCAAAGGGGCCTTGGTGGTCCAGTGAGCTGAACATTAGGCTGCTAAGCTTACGTCAGTGGTTCAAACCCACCAATTGCTCCTGAAAATATTGATGGTCTCTGAAACTCTGAAGAGCCTATCTTACATTGGGCCGCTAGGAATCAGAAACGTAGAGGGGAAATGAAAAAGAAGAAGACCTTCAATGAGAGACAAATAGCTTTGCTACATTTCCTTAAAAACATGATGATGGACTCCAAGCTACAAAGGATAATTCTTATGGTTAATACATTGTACATCGTACATTGGGAACCACAGCTCTAGAAAGCTGTATTAAGTTCATTAATCCTGGTCATATATCAAAATCCCCTCAGGTGAAGAATAAAAATATTGTCATATTCACACAATATATATTTCTTTCAAGGGCTGAAAACACCTAAAGACTACATACTTGAATTCTAATAGTGAACTCATTAACATTATCTCATGAAAATACTTTATTTTCTCATTGAAGAAGCAAAAAGAATTTCTTCATGAGATATGAAATAAATGCACCTGAACAGGAACATCCCAAGGGCTACTCCCCTGGACTAAAGCAGAGCAGTTAGCCTGTGAGACCCGCTCCACAGGGCCACAAAGCAAACAGATGAATAATTGGACTATCAATTAAGCATTGCTTCTGGTGCCAGACTTTGACACAGAAAGCTACAGGGCAGGGATTACGGTAATTCAGCAAATTGGAGCACTATTTTATCAGCACATTGCTGGGATACAGGGCTGAGACAGTGGAGACAAAGCATATTATCTTTTCCATGCAGACCAATGAAACACCCCTGGGACAAGATCATTAAATGGATGATCAGTAGGGTCATCACTGGCACTTATTTCTCTTATCCATTCAGAGAAGCCAACACTCTAGGACACTCTCTGTACCCACACAAGGAATTACTGCCTAATTTTCTCGTCCAGGGGGTTAATTTTTATATCATCTGTTCAGTTCAGATTACTATACCAATGGATGATGTTCCTTAAACTGAAAGAGTGTTGCATACTAAAATTGTGCTAGATGACATGCTGGAATTCTCTAGCCCTAGCTTCCAATTCCAGCTTCAGTTCTTTGCAACTTTGTGATTTTAAACAATTTATCAGCTACTTTGTTCGTAAAAGAAAAATTATAATGCCCACCTCACAACGTTTCTGTGAATATAAAATGGGAAGCAGTATATAAACATGTAGCATGGTGGCTGGCTGGAATAGAGCAAAAGGTTAGTGTTCTTCCATTTGTAACACCCTTCCTCATCACAGTGATGAAGAGTAGAGACAATGAAGCCATACCTGTCACTTTTCTTATTAGCTATGAGACTTTGAGCCAGGTATTGAGTCCACCTAAGTGACTGAGGCTGTTTACCCATATACAAACTGGAATATTCTTTGAACTGATTTCACTGGGTCAAAGCAGAGATGTATTCCACTGCTCTATAGGCATTGCAAGTTTGTAAATCTTTCCGGGAGCAGACAGCATAGTAACTGGTATTTCATCAAACCTATGATACCATCAATTGTTAGATCCCCCCTAAGCTTCACGACATTTAAAAATGCCTAATGTCTCGGGATTGATTTTTTTAAATGCTAGTAAACACTTAATAAATATTACTTATCACCTGTAATAATATTATTAAAGAGACTTGTGTGGAAGACAGAGATTGGAAAGGTCAGCAATCTTGGTCTCAGAGAGTTAATATTATGGCTGCAATATCATATGATTAATGTCATAATAAATTTATGTCCACAATGTGGAGATCCTACAGAAGAAATTGTGATAAACTCTGACCTAGGGTTATAGGGCAGGGGATAAAAGCAGTAAAGATGGAAAGGAAAAGCTTCATAGAGAATGGATTCATAAGCAAGATTTTGAAGAATAGACAAATTGTATAACCACTAGGAAAGGAAGCTTCAGACAGAGGCAAAAAAAAAAAAAAACCAACTGCAAAATCACCCTATCAGGATCTTACAGACACTCTGCAGTCCTGGAATGTCAATTTGCTTTCATCCTGGAGGAGACAGCTCACAGGACTCCACATGGCCAGCAAAGATAAGCCCTCTTCATTCCCTGAAGGGCAGACTTCTAAGGAAGAGAATTTAAATCTATGTAGTGGAGAATCGTAAAATAAACGTACCTAATTGCCAATCCCTGTAGGATAAATATAAAAAAGATGAGTGAAATCTCTAGGTAAAGGGGGGGGGTGTGTGGAATTGCCTTAGCAATCTTTTTTTAAGTGCATTAATCAAAAAGCAAAAAATGATGGATTTGAGTGTCCTTCGTGTTTTTATGAAACTAATAGCATAGTAGAAAATAAATCATCCTCTAAAAAAATTAACTTAAGTATATTAATTTCCATTCTAAGTTTAACTGTACTCTGCCTGCAATAGAACCACCCCAACTTTTTAGGTTTTACTGTGTTTTGCTCTAGTCCTTCTTCTGGTATTAATTTCTAAATATCAACAATTGGACTTTACATATTTTCTGAAGTATTACATCCATGACAAATGTGAAGAAGATTCATTATGGCTACCAAATTCTAGATACTGCATCTTTAATTCAAAAGTTTAAAAAAATTTTTTGACTTCTCAAAATTGTGTACTTGAAAAAATAAACAGTATTCTAAGAGTTCCACAGAGGTGCATATGATTAGTGTACTCAGCTGTTAATCAAAAGGTTTCAGGTTCAGGGACCTTGAGAAAAGACTGGCAATCTTTTCCCGAAAATGCAGGCTTTGAAAATCCTGTGAAGCAATCGTACTCTGACATGCGTGGGCTGACCTTGAGTCGGGATCACCCTATGGCAATGAGGTTTAACTGGTACGCATATATTGAAAAGCCAACAGCTTTCATTTTGTTATCTAATGTATAATCTATATAACCAACCTCCCACAGTTTCTGCTGCACTCTTGAAATATTACAGCGTCAATCTTTAACACACAGTCAATTCTGACTGTTTTGCATACACAATGAAACTTCTGAGGACCAACCAGGAAATGTAAATAGCTAATTTTACAGATATTAATAAATGGTCTTAGTTTTTGAATAATTTAGTTGTCAGTTTATAACAAAGAATATGCTGCGATTTCTCCCTTAGATGTTACCAAGGGCCACATATAGGTACAAGAATCCCTGGCACATGGAACTATGCTAGTTTCCTGAGCTGGAGAAGCCACAGGGAGACCCCTGCCAGTGCTGAGATGCTTACAACGCCACTGGATCCACAGGCCTTCCCACCCACTGGCCTGGGATCTTCCTGCATTTGGCATCATTGCAGGTGTTTCATGAGTCTGAAGAGGAACTTATAGATTGGTATCAGATATACGTGGTTAACAATCAGGCCTATGGGCTTGAGCTGAACTGGACTGAGGTGTTTTCTCTATATTCAATTGCTCTTGTATATAAAACTCTTCTTTAAACACATATGAATGTCTCTGGATTTGTTTCTCTATTCAACCCAGACAAACACCCAATCTGTGTGTCTACAAGCCTGTTCTCTAATCCCCCTTTCTCTCATCTTGAAACATAAATACCAGAAGGACCAACCCTGTTTTAAATTGCTCTTAACTATGAAATTAAAATCTTAGCTGGAATTATTTGGTCCACCACTAAGAACAAGCATGAGACTTCGGGGAATCAAAAAGAAAAGGACATTCATAACAAGGAGGTTAATTTTGCCCAAGACACAGCTAACTGCTCAAGCACTTTTTATTATCTTACTGCTACCATCATAACTTGTTTGAGGCTTTCTCAAAATAGTTTTCCCCTATTTCAAAAGCAACATCCCCCAGTTGATTTGCTAATCCCCAATCACCGGTTGAGGTTTTTATGTTTTACTTCCATGTCTTTTTCTTCAGTAAAAGGATTTGTTCGAATTCCCAACACCCTTCTCTTCTATGGTTAGGTTCCTTAACAATCAGTTGGGGGCAAATTTAATGGTTTACAGTCTTGTGGCTTTCTTTCACAGACTATTTTAAGGCAGGGAAGAAGATTTTCATGTCATAGAGTGGAACTGTTACAGAAATAGAGCAAGGGAAAGAATTTAGCACCTTTCATTATACCCTTGAAGCTTCAGCTTCCTATGCTCAGGGCTGTTGGTCTCCTCCGGCCCTTAAGGACAGCTTTGAAACTCAGGCATAAGCCAGGGATTGAGAAGCCAGAAGATAAACAGAGCTGGCATGAGGCATCAGTAAAGAATTAGTAACAACTAGCTTTTCCCCTCCCTGAGACAATTTTTTTTATCTTCAGTTAGGAAAATGTAGCTTGCTGTTGTTTGCTAAGAGCCAAGACTCAACAGAATAAAATGCTGCCCCTTCCTTGATTTGTCCATGATTTGTTTGTGGTCTAGACATTTGTGATCCTAAGAATTTTCACTGGCTGATTCTGAGAAGCAGATTGACAGCCCTTTTTCCTAGTCTGTTTTAGTTTGGAAATGCCACTAAAACCTGTTCAGTGCTTTACCTACACACTGTCCCCCAGTGCTGAGTGCTCAGGAGGTAAAATTGTCAGTAATTGAAAGACGATCTCTTTGCTAAAAGGCAAGAATTTCACCACTGAACCATCACAACCCTCTTTCTTTAACTTAGAAAGATGTTTTAAATATAAAGGAATCTCCTTCAAAATGAGAGGGAGAGAGAAAAGGAAGAGCATCTTTGAAATGTTCATTTGCAAAAAAAAATGGCAAAGTGAGTGGCTGAGGCTGGGGAGAGGGGAGATAAACATGTAAAACTTTTACATGTGAACAATGAATTAGGATTGAGCCTCCCTTGCACCCCCTCTCACCATTGACAGCTATGTGACTAGCCTTGCCTGCAGACAGAGTGCAGTGCTTCGTCAGAAAGTCCACTCTGCCTATGTAGTGAGGTTAAAATGCATCTCCTTCTTGTTTGTTTTCCCCCTTGACCCATTTTAACTTCCTCCTAGTTTTTATTATTGTCTGCTTTTTCTTTGATTGAATGTTTTCTCTGGTTTATTTTGTAATTGTTGTTGGGTTGGTTGCTTGGTTTTTACTTTTTTGTTGCCCTCTCTTTTTGTCTATTCATCTCTATATGAAATCCAGGATCATTGAAACGACAGAGATGGTACCTGGAGTCATTGTTTCATAGGGTTATGGCAGGGGAGCTTGAGGACAGGGGGCGGGGGGCGGGGAGGGCTGGGGTATGGAATGAGAAGCTAATAATAATGAGTGCAAGGGAAAAGCACTTGGTCATTTTTGTTTGCATCATATTTTACATGCTACTTCTTAGTTTGAGCCAGGCTACGTGCGCAAAAGAAGATGATGGCTTTAATCCCTCTGCCTTATGAAGACTCTTGAAGATTCTGCTTTGAAAAAGCAGCTCTTCCCTTGCTCTGGAGTTTTCCAACCAGAAGGGCTCATCTTCCAACATGATGCCAACTATAATTCTGTTGCTACACATAAGTTTTCCACTGAATAATTTTTAGAAGTAGATCTCCAACCCTTTGTCTGGAAGCTCTTTTGAAATGTGCCCACCAAGGGTGACGCTATTGGCATTTGGAAGAATAGTACATAGGTTCTAGTACATAACAACATACAAGCAAATTACCACCAAGGTAAACAAGTTCAAACACAAGTGTTAGTATGGACAGTTATCATATTGGAATTAAACAGAGAACATGTAAAAATATTAATTCATGGGCTGAGCCCCGGTGGCTTAGTGGTTGAGTGCGGGACTGCGGCCCATTGGCTTGGTGGTTCAAATCCAGCAGCAGTTTTCCAGGAGCAAGGCTGGGTAGCTCCCACAACCACCAGAGAGCCCCCCCAAAAAAGTAATCAAAAATATTAATTCATTTAAAATATAATAATAAATCCATTGCTGTTAAAAGGTTTTGGAAAATGATACTATTTTCAAATGAAAGTATATATATAAAGAGATAGATCATTTTATTAGGGGCTCTTACAACTCATAACAATTCATACATCAATTATATTAAGCATATCTGTACATATGTGGCCATCATTATTTTCTAAACATTTATATTCTATTTGAGCCCTTGGTATCAACTCCTCTTTTTACCCTCCCTCTCCCCTCCCACCCCTGTGACTCCTTGATAAATTATAAATTATCATTATTTTCATATCTTACACCAACCACTCTCTCCCTCCCCCTGAGGTTTCCGCACCTCTCTCCCCACCTTCTGCCTACCCTCCTGTTAGTGCTACTTCCATTTCTGTTCCCAAGGGGCTTATCTAACCCAAATTCTATGTGCCCTTAGCTCTTGTCTGTACCTGTGTATATGCTTCAGCCTAGCCCACAGTGAAAGGCAGGATTGGGGTCATGATAGGGGAGGGAATATCTTTTATTTGGGGGGGGGGCCATCACTGCCCTCTGGTGGAAATGGGAGGCCCAGTCTTGCTCCTGGATAGCTGCTGCTGGATTTGAACCACCAAGCCAATGGGCCGCAGTCCCACAGTCAACCACTACACCACCCAAGCTCAGCCCAATATCTTTTATTTTTAAAAAGCTATACTTTCAAAAAAAACATTATGAGAAGGTTGACTTTGTCTTACATTTCAAAGTCTGCTGACTGTGTAGAGTAAGAGAAGGTACTGCTTCGACCCTCCACCTATTTTGATGTCATATAGAAAACTACTGTACACTCATAACAGAATAAGAGCAAAAAGAAAAATTATCTTAATATCATTATGAAAATAGTTTATACATCAACACTTCCCCAGAATAATCAGAAAGACTCCTCAGGAGACCCTGAATTTTCCTTGAAAACTCCAGGACTGCCAAAATGGCCCGTAGCTCAGCTTCCATGCAGGCGGCCAAGTGTAAGTCCTTCCAAGGGACCTCATGAGCAGCCCTGATCAGTCAAACGGACCTGTTGCCATGATGCTAGAGAGATTTCAGCAGAGCTTCCAGACTAAAACAAGTTACGAAGAAAAGCCTGGAGATCTACTCTGGGAAATCAGCCAAAGGAAAACCCTGTGTTTTACAACTGACGGGCCCTGGGCATGGTACAGCATTTGGCTCTGTCCTGCACAGGGTCACTGTGAATTGTCGCCAGTTGACAACAACAAAACATAAAAACAAATGCCAAACAACTTGTTAGGAACTCCCATAAACGTGAATCCACTTCACTTCAAGGTCATTTGGAGTCCCTGAGAGGGGCAAATGGCTAATGTACTTGGCAGTGAACAAAAAACTTAAAAATTCCAGTCCACTCAGAGGTGTCTCAGAAGAAAGGTCTGATGATGACTTCCAAAGTTAGGTCATTGAAAAGCCTGTGAGTGTGGAAACACAAGGAATCCAGGACAGATAAACCCCTCAGGACCAGTAATGAGAGCAGCAAGACTTGGAAGGTAAGGGAAGGTGTAGGGAGAAAGGGGGAAACCAATCACAATGATCTACATATAACTCCCCCCTGGGGGACAGGCAATAGAAAAGGGAATGAAGGGAGACATCGGTCGGTGTAAGACATGGAAAAATAATAATTAAATTATCAAGGGTTCATGAGAGAGAGGGTGAGAGAGGGAGGGTAAAAAATGAGGAGCGATACCAAGGGCTCAAGTAGAAAGAAAATGTTTTGAAAGTAATGATGGTGACAATTGCCCAAATGTGCTTGACAATAATGGATACACGTGTGTATTGTGATAAGAGCTGCATGAGCCAATAAAATGATTTTTTAAAAAGAAAGAAAATCCTATGGGTAAATAAAATGTAAGGAGAAGCAGACTTTATGGAGCACAATTCTTCTCTAGAAAACACAATTCTACTCTGGTTATTAATTGTTTGCTACACTATTTCAAAAACTAGCTGATAAAAATAGCTGCCGTGAGTTGAATTCTATTGGTTTAATTGAAAGCAATTGTTTTAACAAAAAGACTAGGCTTAATATTCACCAGACACAAAAAAATATCTATTAAAGAGTTGGCATGGAAGTCCTTATTTCCTTCATTTCTACAGGAAAGAGACAGGCATGCATGAATTGTGTAATCGACACAAAGTTGTTACAGCTGCTGAGTAGCAGCTCAAGTCCTATGGGACTATATTAGCTTTCTATCACTGCATAACACAGCCCCACAAGTTTAACAACTTAAAACAGCACATTGACCATTTCACGTTTTGGTGAAGTCAATACTGTTCAACTGTCTTCTCTGCTCCAAGGTGCTCCCAGGATGAGCTTTTCTCTAGAAGTTCAGGAGCAATCTCTTCAATCTCACTCAGTTGTTGGCCAAATATTGTTTGTGCAGTTATCGAGCTGAGGCCCCCCTGTGCGGGCTTGCCGGTGATTAAGGGACAGTGTAGAATTGGGAAGGGGTACTGGTCGAGCCGTGGGTTAAGTGCTGGACTGCTAATCAAAAGTGTGGTGAAAAGTGTGGAGAATTCCCCAGTCATTCTGCAGGAGAAAGACAAAGCGGTCAGTCTCCGTAAAGTGTTACAGTCTCGCACATCCTTGAGCCACGTTGTACTCTCTTCTACAGGGTTACAATGGGTTGGAGTCCATTAGACAGCGTGGTCTGGGCCCAATTCCTAAAAGGTACTCGCTCTGGTCTTCAGGTGGGCAATGGAGAATCTCCTCTGTAAAGATTCCCTTCCACACTCCAAACCCCTTATTGCAGGAAGCACCTTCCATCTCAAGGTCATGACTGCTTAAAATCAGGTTCACCAAAGATGATCTCAAGTGTAAAATCCATTCTACTCACGTTACCAGAAATTATACAATGTGTACCAGGATATAGAACTCTTATGTGGGCCATTTTCAAAATCTGCCTAAAAAAAAAATTGAACTATTGGAAATGTTAGCCATCCTCACAAATATTTTTAAATTATTGACCATGTTGTATATTATGATTATAAACAAAGAGAAAAGGTTAGCTAGAAGTTATTCTACTCTCACATACATGGGGTTGTCATGTGTCAGAACTGACTCCACAGCAGCTGTTCTATCAGTAATGAGATCAATTAAACATATGACACAATTATATTCCAAACATATGTAGCAGGCTATGGTAATGGTACTTCTTCCAGATAATCTGAAGTAATGTTATAAATTGTGTTAAAGTAATGAGAGGGGAAGGTTATTAATTGTTACATTATTTTTTAAAATAGCTCTTAAGAATACCTGGCGATTTACAGAACCCTAGCACTGTGATTCTCAGATGTGTGTGTGCATTTGAGTCCTCTTGGAAATTTGATTCAAGTACAGATCTGGAAACCATCCTTAGAGATTGTGGTTAGGTGCCATCAAGTCAGTTCTGCCTCCGAGTGACATCATGCATAACAGAACAAAACACCACCTTCGCCAGTGAACATCCTCACAATTGTTCTTAACTTTGAGTCCCTGGTTGTAGCATATGTGTCAATCCCTCTTGTCAAGGGTCTTATTCTTTTTCATTGCCCTCGCCTCGCTTCCCATGTTGCCAAGCATGATGTCCTTTTCCAGAGACGGGTCCCTCCTTGTAACATTTCCAAAGTATGTGATAAGAAGTCTCACCATCCTTGCCGCTGAGGAACATTCTGCCTATAGTTCTCCCAAGACAGATTTGTGGGTTCTTTTGGCATTCCGTGGTACTTATTCCGTGTTCTTTCAATATGAAGTACATGATGATTTTCAGCAAACATTTACTTGCAGGTAATATCAATCATATTGTTCCAGAATTTGGGGATTCTGTTGGGTCATCTCTCTTGGGAATGGTACAAATGTGGATCAGTTCCAGTCGGTTGGCCAAGTAATTGTCTTCCATAATTCATATGTACTTTAATGTCCAACTTTCACAAGCATATGAGAGGGCTGCAAACACCACGTCTGGGGTGAAATGCACCTTAATCCTCACAGGAGCCTCCTTGCTTTGCCACACTTTAAAGTGATCTTGTAGCGCAGTTTACCCCATGCAGTGTGTCCTCTGAGCTCCTGACTGCTGCTTCCATGAGCATTCACTGTGGATCCAAGCAGGACAAAGTCCTTGACAGCTTCAGCCTTTTCTCCACTTCTCATAATGTTACCTATCGGTCCAGTTGTGAAGATTTGGGTCTTCTTTCCACTGAGCTGTAATCCATACCAAAGACTGCAATCTTTGATCTTCCTCAACAAGTGCTTAAAGTCTTCTTCACTTTCAATAGGCAAGGAGTGGCCTCTGCATATTGCAGGTTTTCGATAAACCTTCTTTCAATTCTGATGCTGCATCCTACTACATATATTCTACCTTCTTTGATTATTCACTCCCCATAAAGACCGAATGAGTACAGCAGCAGCTCTCCAGAAGTAAGGCTGGGTAGCTCCTATGACCACCAGAGGGCAGTGATGCCCCCCAAAAAATTGAATAAGTATAATGAGAGGTATCCTGATCTACAGGTATACATGAGAGTTGACTTGGTAGATAACCCTGATGCACACCTTTCCTGATTTTAAATCATGCCGTATTTCCTTCTTCTATTAACATAGCTGCCTCTTTACCCATGTACAAGTTTCTTATAAGTGTTCTGGAGTCCCATTACGTTCAATGCTATCCATTGTTTGTTATGAGCCACAGAGCCAAATGCCTTGAGACAGTCAATAAAACACAAGTAAGCATCTTTCTGGTATGTTCTACTTTCAGCCAAGATCCATTTGACATGAGCAATGATATTCCCTTTTCCATGTCCTCTTCTGAATTCAGAAAATGTTTGGTTGTTCAGTTTCAATGTACTGTTGAAACCATTGTTGCATGATATACAGCAAAATTTTATTCACATGCAATATAAATCATATTGCTCTATAATTTGAGAATTCTGTTGGGTCATCTTTCTTGGGAATGGTACAAATATAGATCACTTCCAGTCATTTGGTCAAGCAACTGTCTTTCAAATTTTCTGAAATAGATAAATGAGAGTTTCCAGTGTTTCATCAGCTTGTTGGGCCATTTCAATTAGAATTCCATCAACTACTGAACCCTTGTTTTAGGCAAATGTTTTCAGTGCAGCTTGGACTTCTTCCTTCAGTACCATTGTTTCTTGCTACCTCTTGAACTGGTTAAATGTCAGCTAATTCTTTTTGGTACTATGACTCTTATTTTTTTTCCATCTTCTTTTGATGGTTGTTTCCTCCATCATTCAATATTTTCCCCATAGAATCTTTCTCTTTTTTGGGGGGGTGGGGGGGTGGGGGGGGATCACTGTCCTCTGGTGGTCATGGGAGCTACCCAGTGCTGCTCCTAAGAGCCGCCGCTGGATTTGAACCGCCAAGCCCATGGGCCACAGTCCCGCACTCAACCACTTATGCCACCGGGGCTCAGCCAGAATCTTTCAATATTGCAACTCAAGGCTTGAAATTTCTCTTGAGTTCTTTCAGTTTAAAATATGCTGAGTGTGTCCTTCCTTTTTTTATTTTCTAACTCTGGGATATTGGGACTATCATTATAATATTTTACCTTGTCTTATCCATCTGTCCTTCAAAAATTTCTGTTCAACTCTTTGACATCATCATTTCTTCCATTTGCCTTAGCTACTCTGTGATTAAGATCAAGTCCCTGTCTTCCCTTACATCTACTTTGATTTTTTCTTACTTTTTTTAATAGCCTCTTGATTTCTTCATATATAATGTTCTTGATAGCATCCCTAGCTCATTAAGTCTTCTTTCAGTAGTGCCCAAGACATCAAATATGTTCCTCGGATGTTCTCAAAATTCAAGTAAGATACTGTGTTAGGCATAGTCCTCGGGAAAGCAAAAGCAGGACACATGATGGTTTGTATAGCAAAAAGGAATATAACAGCAAATTAGTCCATCCAGCAGCACAGAGAGCTCAGTCAAACTCACTTTCAAGGGACAGTTAGTATAATGAAGGTCCTTCCAACTCACATGGCCCCGGAAGCAGACAGTAGGAAGATCAAGTGGTGTGGTGTAACAGAGGCCATTAGAGATTAGAGCAGCAGTTTAGTGAAGCAGGTCACACTGGAACCTCATGGTGTAGCAATGTGAAGTGACTGTTCTGGTGGCAAGATGAGCGGAGTCATCCCAAAGGCAGCAGACACAGCAAAGTGGGACAGGGACAGTGTCCAGGCATGGAACAGCTCACATAGCAACATGGTCCACTGTGGTTCACAGGTTGGCTAGGCCTACAGATAGCACTGCACACATGGTGCGGCAAGACAGCTAGTTCAGGCAGCATGCTGGTTGGACCACAAAGGGGCTGGCCTCCAGCAAGCCATTTATCTTGGTCACAGCTCCAAAGAAGACAATCAAGCTGTGACTGCTTGACAGGCTAAACTCCAGTCATATCTTCTTAGAGGTGCCACGTTGGCCATAAAAAACTCAATATCACAGATATACTCAAAGTCATATGTTGGCTTTTGTGGACTTGTAGTTTTCTTCAGTTTCAACTTGAACTTACAACATAAGCAAGTCCTGGTGTGTTCCACAGTTGCCCCCGATCTCATTTTAGCTGCTAATATTGAACAGCTCGTTGTCTCTTCCCACAGGTATAGTCAATCTGATTTCGTACAGTCGCCTGTGATGTTGCTTAAAAAAATGATATTTTCTATGAACAGGTTGTTGGTCTTGTAAAACTCTATCACACCACCTCCTGCTTTGTTTCTATCACCAAGGCTATGTTCCAACCCAATGACTGCTCTTTCCTTTTATTTCCCATTTTTTCATTCCAATTGCCAACAATTATCAATGCACCTTGATTCATGTTTTATCAATTTCAGATTGAAGACATTGGTAGAATCCTTTAATTTCTTCATCACTGGCTTTGATGTTTGGTGGATAAATCTAAATAATAGCTGTAGTGCCTGACTTTCCTTGAATGTGTTAAGAGAGATCTTGAGGGCTGAGGCATGGTGGCATAGTGGTTGTGTGTGGGACTGTGGCCCACTAGGATGGAGGTTCAATTCCAGCTCCACAGGAGCAAAGGCTGGGCCTCCTACTCCCACCACCAGAGGGCAGTGATGCCCAAAAAAAACAAAAAAAAAAAAAAAGAAAGATCTTGAAGTGCTTTTTTCAATGAAGAATGCCAAGCTGTTCCTCTTGAATCTGCATTTCAGGTCTAGCAAGCAGCATTCTTTTCTGATTTAAAATGGCCATTACCTGATCATTTCAGCTTAACAATGTCTAGAATATCCATCTCTAAGCATTCATTTCATTTTGACAACCTCTGGTTTTCTAAGATTCATGCATTCTTAGTTCCAATTATTAATTGATGTTTCCAACTGCTTCTTCTCGTTTTGAGTCCTTCCTCATCAAGGCATGAGGGTCCCGAAGGCTCGACGCCCTCAGGCTTGACTCCATCCACGTCATTTGCTCAGCAATGCTTTGAGAAGGCAACTCTTCCTCAGTCACATTTTGAGTGTCTTCTGACCTGACCGCTTCATCTTCCAGCGCTCTCTCTGGCAGTGCTCTGTTTCTATTAACAATGTCTTCAGCATCTGACAATGTTTCAATACTATCCACAAGGAGTTTCGTTGCTAATTCCTCAGAAGTGGACAGTCTTTCTCTTCTCTGTAATCTATTCTTAATCTGGAAGTTCTGCTGAAAAAAAAAAAAAAAACTTTTTTTTTCACTTCAGGTGACCCTACTAGTATTTGAAATATGAGTTACACACAAGCCATCAGACTGTGACAAACTGGCAGACAAGTGGTGGATGTAGTATATATGTGATACATATATACTGTAAGTGTTACATACTGTAAGCACTTCATAGAAAACAAGCCCTTTGTGTTATAAAATAACTGAAAAGGCATTGTGAAGTATAGTATATATAATGTATATACCTACAAATACACACACACTCACATATATATAAACAATTCACAGAAAACAACCCATTTTCACTGTGAACATTTGCCTAGAAGCTTGGAAAAGTGATTTTTGCAAATGGCCACATTTACTATTGAGTAATAGAATAAATAGAGTGCAGTAACATTTCCTAACTTCAACAGCGAAGAACTGTCTGACACATGTGAGCTGAGAATCTGATTAAACTCTCAAAAAGTTTCCTTTTGGAAATTACATACTCTTTTTTAAAAATCCAGGAACCTGGTATTTTATAACTTGCTTGAGAATTGCTTAAAAGCCAACACTATACTGGCCCTTGACTTTAGGAGTATTCACCTCTTACCTAAAACCATCTGGTGTAGATCAGCTTAATACATGTGGCATCATCTCCAAAGAATTCTCTGTATTACATATAAATATTATAATACAGGTTGTAATAAGTTGCGAAAAATGCAAACACATCTGGTGGTCATTTAACAACAATCAATAAACCTTTTATGACTTGAATCATTATTCATATGGTAATCTGATTGGTTCAGTAAACATTTCCATTATTTTACCAAACATTGCCAGTTCATCCAGACATGCCTCAAAGTCAATAAAAGAACCAGAGGATACATAAAATGCTAATTAAGTTGTTCATAGCACTATTCCTGAGAAAGGTGGAGCACTCTCATATTGGTAAATCTCTGTTTGGGCAACGGAAACGCAAGCATGGATATTTGGGCAGTATTCATGTGAACACCAGCTGAGCAGCCTATGGAAACTGGAGGGTTATAGCCATCATCTGGGTATCCTGCAGAATCCAAATTACCCATTAAAGATCATTTTGCCCTTATGTCCTAAATCATTACTTCAAACCTCAGCCTCCTTTGTTCAATAGTGACCAATGTAACCATCAGGGATTTCCATAAAAAGAATCCTGTTCACATTCTCAATCTACCAAAACCACACGCAGATATACTTATAATCCCAATAGATTTGTCCTTGAATAATTCCTATTGATTTCATCAGGGCACACCCATTCCCTGGAGCACCATCAGCTTTTCTCATCTATTCTATTGAGTGAATGCATTTTATTAGTGAAGCAGGTGGCAACCATTACAAATGTCTCACTAAATACTAAGTCGTGAGAGATTTCTCTGAACCAATGAAATAGTAATCGGCAATATCCACAATGTGCACTGTACTAACAAAGTAGCTCATTTACAGAGTCCCACCAAAATCAAATGGGTTAATAGTGCTCCCTAACAGACAGGAGGATACTAAGGAATTCTAAGAACCCACCATGTGCTAAGCACTGTACTAGGTATGCTAACGTTTTACAAAGAACTTCCTAAGGTAGTGCTCAGGTTAAAAAGATGCATCTACAAGATAGTCTTGACCGAGAATATTGAAAACACTGTGAATTGCCAGAAAATCAAAGAAATCTGTTTGGAGAGAGATGCACTCTGAATACTCCTTAAATAGAGATATACTTAACATGTTTTGAGAGAGTAGTCCCTTGAAAAGGAGATGGTTTGACACAGTGACTACAACAATGGGCTCAAGCAGAACAAAGATTGTGAGGACAGGGAAGGACAGGCATCGTTTCCTTCTGTAAGGGGTCATTATGAATCAGAACCAACTTGGCAACAATAATAATTAGAAGGTCTGGCTGATTCCAAAGCCTTTCCTCTTTACTACACTACTCATTTTTAACCAGGGGCATAAAATGCAAATATGTATGTATGCATACATACATACACATTTATATATGGCACTGTAAGTCAATTCACATATCAGTTCAGATGTACAGAGAAGAAAGATTTAACATTCTTCCCTCACTCTGTATTAAAAAATAATTACCATGGAGTTGTTTCTGACTCATGACAACCTTAGTGTTTCAGAATATAACTACCTTTTCAATGACTCTGATCTATTTGGAAGCAGACCTAGTGTACATCAAGACATTATTATTATTATTATTGTTATTATTATTATTAAGATGCTTTATTGTCATCTAGATGTTTCTTTAAGTTTTTATGTATAGAAAGGTAAACTATATACTAAAACAAAAATTTAACTGACTGATGCTAGATACAATGCACACCTAATTGCTTTAAGTATAAATTCAACTTAAAGACAGACTAAGGAATGGAGCCTTGTTATTGTCCAGAAATAGTCTATATATAAAACTAACCACAAGTACCCCTAATGGAACTGTTTAGTAAGCATTGGCTAGCTAATCACAAGGTTGGCAGTTCAAATTCACCAGCCACTCCCTGGCAGAAAGAAAAGGCTATGATCTTTATATCCTCAGAAACCTGATATAGGGTTCCTGGTCCTCAGAGTCAACTTGATGGCAGTGGTGGGTTTTAGATATGTATGTTAATGTATATTTTTAAAGTACTAGACAAAAACTAACAGAAACATACTATACCAGTAGTTTGTCTGATATGGAATGAAGAGAATCAAAGGGGAAGCTGAAAGTATATGTATATATGTTACTTGTATTCGTTATTTCACTAATATTTTGTGTTCACAAATTTCTTGTGCTTTTGACAAAAGAGAGATGCAAAGAGAATTACCAACCATTCAAAGAAAAGCAAAGGCATATTATAAAATACAGATAAACAAAACTAAAATCTTGAAAACCATATTTCCCCAAGGAAGTACCCAATAGAAAAGTTACTATTTTTTTTGCTACTGTTAGTGGCTCTCTGGTAAATTCCAGCTCATCACGATCTGGAAAAAAAAATTCCAGCTCATTACAGTAGAATTACCACAAAAATCAAGCAGTATCACTCATAGTGATACTTGGGTATAGACCCAAGAGAAGTTAAAATATATATTCACACGAAAAGTTGTACATTTGTAACATCATTCATAATAACCCAAATTGCAAGTTACCCAAATATCTCTCAGCTAATGAGTGGAAAGTCAATATGTGGTAGACCCACACAAGATAATATTCTTAACTTCAAGAAGCACTGAAGTAATATAATGCAAGCTGCAACATAAATGAACCTTAAAACATTATGCAAGTAAAAGAAACCACACACAGAAGGCCAAGTTTGTATAATCCCATTTATATGAAGGGCCCGGAACAGGTAATCCATAGAAAGATAGCATGGATTTGGTCATTTCCAAGGACAATTGTCAGGAGAAATGGGTAGAAATTGCATAATGGTCATAGAATTCTTTTTGCAAGAGAATAGTTGAGAATTAGATAGAGGTAGTAGTTATACAGTATTGTGAATATACTAAATGCCACTCCACTGTTCATTGTAATATGAACAGTTTATTTTATTGCTGTGTCAATTTCATCTCAACTCTTTAAAAGTATAGGAATGGGTTTGGTTTCTGTCTCCTGAGCAAACCCGGACAGGGTCATGGACCTTCATACCATAGACAGCAGCCTTCGAGATTGCTTGAGTAATCTGAACCACCTTGTCTCTCTATATATGCTTTTTGTTTGCTTGTTTATTGTTTGTTTACTTCTTATCAATCCTTTTACTGGGGGTTTTCACAACTCTTACAAACATCCAGGTATCCATTGTATCAAGCACATCTGAACACTGGTTACCATCACTGTTTTCAAAACACTTTCTTTCTACTTCAGCCCTTGATATCAGTTCTTTTTTCCTTCCCTTCCCCTCCCTCCCACCCTCTTGATGCTTGATAAATTATAGACTATTATTATTTTCACATCTTACACCATCCACTGTCTCCCTTTACCTGCATTTCTCTTGTTCATTCCTGGTGGGGGTGGGGATATGCGTCGATCATTGTGGTCGGTTCCCCCTTTCTCCCCACACCTTTCCCTTACCTTCATGGCATCCCTACTTCCATTACCGCTCCTAAGGGGTTAATCTGCCCAGGATTCCGTGTATTGAGAGCTCTTATCTGTACCAGTGTACATGCTCTGGTCTAGGTAGATTTGTAAGGTAGAACTGGGGTCAAGATAGTGGATTAAAAAACTCGAGGAACGCTGTGTGTTTCTTCAGTGTTACACTGCACCCTGACTGACTAGTGCCTTCCTTGTGACCCTTCTGTTCTGATCCATTCCTCCAGGTTCATTCTCGAAAGCAAGCATCCTCCTGCCTGCGCTAAGAGGACAGCCACCATCCACACGTGACTATTAACATTTCAATTTAATAAAATAAATGTTTTTTTTCCATTTTCCTTTTCATTTTCTCAATTGCACAAGCCACATTTCAGGTAATGAATAGCAATAGCGAATGGTACAAAACATTTCCATCATGGCAGAAAGTTCTATTGAACTGCATTAGTATATGCCTCACCCAAGGTCCGAACTTTCTACCATTCCACCTCCAAAGTACCCTGTGATATTCCAACGTATATGCCTGCAGTTCTAACTTCCTTTCCAACGTGAATGAGAACAATCCGGGAGAAAGTGATTAGGTCAAGGGTATGTAGCCTTACGGCTATCTCAACTTGATTCCACCCATTTGTCAACTGTCCAGCTCAGCTGTCATCCACTTCTCTAACTAGAATACAGTAGAATTATTGCATTTATAAGCATGCATTTATTTTGATTACTTGTTAGTTTGACCTTTGGCACACTAACCTCCTCCAGGCTAGAGTTTTGGAGTGGTTGTTCTTTTTTTCCTTTTTTTTTCCTTCCTCATTTACACTCCCACCATTCAGTGGTATATTCCTTGAGCATTCACCAACTGCGCTGATTGAGCATCTGATGAGGCTAGCTCTGGTTTCAGGGGATTGATTCCACACTGAAAAATTAAACTGTTGCCAGTACAGTGGTAAAACACTGCCTACATAAACAGAAATGATTTGCAATCCTCTACTCCTCTGATTCCCTCTAGTTTTTTAGTTTGTGTGTATATTTGGTTGTTTTTTTTTTCTTAATGAATACACCACTTCAAAAACATTCCTAATGGTGGTTGGCCCAAAGAACTTCACTTGGAGATGGTCGCCTCCCTTTATGAAAACCAGCCCACCACTAAATCTTTTTAGTTCCAGAGTCACAGATCAGATCCAAGATCAACCAACAGTCACACAAGAAAGATATCCAAGCCAAATATAATGCCCTTCTTTCAGGACATTCTCCCCCCAAGGTGCCTCCTATCTTTGGTGTGTGCCTTTCAGAGAAGGCCCTTAATAGTCTGATCAAAGGTCCCAATTGTAAGGTAAAGTAGGGGCAGTAGTCTTAAAGGACTTTTTGCCAACTCAAATCAGATTGTAAAATGTCCGTCCGTAGTTTACAACAACACTCGCGGTATTTGTGAATATAATTTGAGGGAGATGTGTGTTTGTGCAGAAGTTTACAGACTGTTTTTGTAATCATGAATCTTTCCTGAGGAAGGTGGAAGGGAACTCTCCTACTTTAGTGCGTTGATGATATTGTCATTGCGCCCTCACTCTGGTAGTGATCACCATGCCTGGATGGAAGTAGGGTAAGCAGCTCCAGCTTGTCAAATGAAAAATAATTTTAAAAAGAAACGTTAAGCAGGTACCGTGAATACTTTTTACAAGTTAATGACAGATCTTGACTATCAATTTCACATGGGCATGTGGCCCAATTATTCTTGGCACTTGCACATTTCCATCACTTACACCAACTTGGTCTACTGCTTTCCTCTGTCTGCAAGCTACAGTTGAACAATTTTCAGCATGATCGCGCCATAGTAGGAACACACCTGAACACCTGGAGTGAAAGAACAATACGGTGTAACAGGCTCATTAGAGCCTTGCCACCTCCCCTTGGCCTTATCATCTTGGTGCAGACAGCCTGACTCCTGGTAGCAAGATTTGCATTTCTTTGCCTGAACACTTCCCCACACCAGGAATGGAAGGAAGTGACAAGGTTAGTATATAATGGATGAGGGTTGGTATGGAGATACCTAGTCCCCTCTCTGAGACAGTGGTTACTCGAATTCTTCGAGTTAAGTTATAGTCTCTGCAGAGTGGGAACTTCCTCTCCTTGGCACAAACAGATGAACTCACTGGTGGATAAACCTTGTTGAGCCTTCCCTGATTTGCCTTCCCTGTTTCACAAGCTTTCTTCCCTAATGGCCCTTCTTGGGAATCATCTCCCAAATAAACTTCCGACATCTTTGTTTCGAGGATTGCTTCTGGCTGAGTCTAAGTTGCCGCAAGAAAGACAGGTGGTGATAATCATAGTCAACCTTTACTAAACACATGCCATGTGAGAGACATGTACTCTAAAAGCCTCATGTGAATGAAGATTCCTCAGTGCCACACAATTGGTTAAGGAAAAGGCGCTCATAGCCTCAGTCTACAGATGAGGGCATGGGAGCATGGAATGGTTAAGAACTATGACTTGGTTGCGGGCAGCATGAGGGCAGATTCTGTGCATCTGCAAATGGCAACATGCTCCCTCAAACTGACCCTTAAACAATTATGTGACTTATTTTCTAAATACAGAAAGGAATATTGTCAGAAATACAGCTGCCATGATGTTTCATGCATGAATTTTACAATTCTGGATAAAGTTCTTGTTGAGGAAATAAAACTGCAACAGAACCAAAGGAAGGCATGAGTTCAGATAGAACCTGCAGACTGGGACAGCTATTCAGTACAAGGCAACAGAGGGGAAAGATCCAAAAGGTAACACAAACATGTAGAAAGCACATCTTACTGTAAATAAGTTCTCTAAAGAAAATTTTATCTCAACTCTAAAAGATTAAAGATGGCGTTCTCTAAAGAAAATTTTATCTCAACTCTAAAAGATTAAAGATGGCTGCAAATTTTTGCTACTTCTCAATGAAGGCGTGGAGTGAATTGTCCTTCCTCTTGAAAGCGGAATGGACTTAATGAATTAATTGCGTGACCTAAAGCAGTGGTGGGGAATATCCAGCCCAAGCGTCATAAAAGGACTACACAATCTTTTAGTCTGACTATACTGAGGCATCTGCAGACAGAACTCACAGTTTAATAAATCTAGGAGGGGTTTTATTCATAGCAGCATAACTTTATGTTAAGTGAATCATAATAATAACAAATTTTGAGGTGCATACAAAAAATGTTCCCTACATGATAGATGTGTATGTTTCTCTCATTAGCAAGCGATGGCCTGTCTGCCTGTGTTTCATGACTTAGGGGACAGGCTTGGACTGTACACACTGTGGAAGTGCAATCCGCTGCTGAGGAGATTCAATGAGATGATGCCTCAGGACATGGAGGACCTAGCTTCTGATGAGTGACAATGATGTTGTGACTGTCTTTGTCAGCAAATAACTCCAATCCAACCTGTCCTGGATTTTTTTAAAAAATCTGAATTTCAGAAGAAGAGTAAGGAAATAATAGTACACAAAAAAGACCTCAAGAGTCAAGGATCCATGCTTTGGCTATGTTCCCAATCTAAGATGCAGTGTTAGAGCAGCTATCAAAGCAAAATTCTTGCACTATTGGCAACACACACACTGGATAGTTATCAAAAACTTAAGTGGTGGGACATCCTACAAATGGTGATTACAAAGAAAAGACTAGGGAAGTCGATGCAAAGTGTCAGTCTTTCTAAAAGAACTGGGAAAAACATTATGCTGTTCTTGTTGTCATCGTCAAAGGCAAACCTATGTGCTTAGTTGTTGATGATGCATTGCTAGTAATGAAAAAAAGCCAATATGGAGCATCATTACAGCCCAAAACATACTAAACTCAATGAATTGGGAGGGCCGATGCATCTGGATAAAACTAATGCCCTCCAGTGGAGTTTGTAATCACATGTCACTTTCACTAGGCCTCTCGACAAAGACAGTGCTCTACAGATGAGTTATGGAGGGAATGAGCTAAAGGGGAGGCCTCATGCAAAGAGCCTTCTTCGTGAAGAAGTCCTTGGCGGCTACTGCAGAGTTGTTAGCACCAGACAAATTAAAATTGTTTAAAGGGTTGGTTTGTCTCAGAGAACTCACTCCCATTGGATTACTAATTTAGTGTAAGCTATTGAAAATACACTGAAGAATTCTGCAGATTTCCAATTTTTCTCTTTGTCTTATGACAAAGCAGCGGCCCTGTATAATGCTGCCCGTCAGATGTTTTCATGCGTAATATAACTACAAAGTTTGACACATGAGAGGAACTGTTGTCACTGGAGGCCATGTGTGGCGCTGCACGAGGGGAGAACTTATTTGAGAGACTTGCTTATCAATGGAAAAGCTTGAGCTAACATTTAAAAAGTTTAGTTGCCTTAATGCAGATGGAGCCTGTGTTGGTCCAGGTAGACTAGAGAAACAAACCCAAAGAAACAAACATATGTGTATAAGAGAGTTTTATATAGAGTAATTGTACATTGAGAGTATCCAAACCAGTTCAGTCTAATATAAGTCCATATGTCTCAAACAAATCTAAAAAGTCCTCTTCAGACTCACAAAACACACGCAATGATGCCGAATGTGGGACGATCACGGGCCAGTGGGTAGAAAGTCTTGGGATCTAGTGGCATTGTAAACATCTCAGCACTGCCAAGGGTCTCTATGTGGCGTCTTCAGCTTCAGAGGTCTGATGACATCAGGACAGGTACTTCTCCAGCTCGGGGCACTAGTGTAGTTCCATGTGTCTTGTCAGCTGCCATGTCTCCCAGGGGGTGACTGAGAGATGTCTTCTGCCTCCAAGGAGGAAATACAGGAGTTACCAGAATTCTCAGGAGAAGGCAATGTCCACACAGAGGCCTCATTGGCTATGATCTGATTAACAGACTAGACTCCACTCCTACACTCTTATTCCTCAAATTGACAAGCAATTATATCTCTACCACAGAGCTCTAGTGATGGCTGGCTCCAAAAAAATAAAAATGGCTAATTGCATTTGTCAAGAAAGAACTGAGTTGTCTCAGTCTTGATCCAAATGGTGTAAGTATGTACCACTGTATCAGATACCAATGAAGTCTCTGTGCACTGCTGTTGCTGCTCAACCATGCAGTGTCAACAGCAGTGTCATGCATAAATTTTGTCAAAAACAGAGGTTTTAACAGCCACCAGTTTAAAGAGTTACTGAATGATCTTAACTCTCTGTACAGAATTCTTGTTCATCACTGTAAAGTGTAGTGTTTGAGTGAGGTTTTGCAAACTGCAGGATGAAGTCCAGCAGTTCATGGAGATAAAGGGAAAACCTGTCAGAGAACTCAATAATAACAAGTGCTGTGTGGCTTAGCACTAGTGATGGACATTACCAAGTGCCTCTCAGAGCTCAGTGTCAAATTGCAGATCCCCAAGTAGTTCCGCAGCTCTCAGTTTTCAAATGTGAAATTATTTGCAGATCATGAAAAGTGCAACTTGGAAGGAAAGATACAGTGCATTTCCCCACTCTGAAAGAACGAACATCTTCTACAACACTTGAAAATGTTGGTGAGTGTTCAAAACTAATTGAGGCATTGAATGACAGCTTCAAGGATGTGAAAATTAAACAAATGACATTGAACATTTGTGTTACCACCTGCAATATGGAACCTGCTAATGTGACCAATAAACCTACAAAAGAAAAAAAAAGTAAAGAAAAACATACCTACAAAAGAGAATCATTCAGCTGCAAAGTGATGTTGAGTTTCCACTGTTTGAGTTCTAGCAATGTTACATTAGCAACCATGGATTTCTCTCTTTGAGAAGACATGCAATGAGATATGCATCTATGTTCAGAACGTCTTACTCCCACAAGCAATTCTTCTCATAATTTACCATCACATAGAGTTGACTGCACTCCAGATTGATGTGGAAAAGCAGTTGGGAGTAGCAGCAGCATTGATACCAACTAGCATGGCACACCTAACCCGAAAGAAACCATTCCAGCCACACTTACTTATGTACCCATTCTGTCTTCAGCAATTGTGTTGGAAAGGTGAGATCACACAGAGTGCCGGATTATTAGAATGAAGCTTTTTTGTGCTGAGGGAATGCTTGAGCTGAGGCCCAATGTTCATCTGCAACCTTAATTCTTAATTAATTAATTAGGAGTGAATTAATTAATTAGGAGTAAAATAATTCTGGATGGTGTGCAAATGATGTTGCAAATATCCAAATGGTCCTTGGCAGAATTAGGTCTTGCTACCCTTGCCAAAAAATGTGTGAGAAGTATAGTTTGATATCCAAGGTGTATAGCTTTCTACCCTTATCTGCACTACTTCATCACACGTCTGATGATCCAGAGGACACCGTGCTGAAATCCACAAGCACGGTAGGTTGACAGTCCCTGATAAGCCCAATCTTCACCAGTTATCCCGGCCAGGACTCCAGATATCTTTGACCCTCCAAGCAAATATCTGTGCTAAATGCAGATAATACATAATTGGTATATAAATAATTTTAAATGATAATAAAATGAACAAAATGTGTCCTTTCATTAGTAGTATGAGCCAAGCAGTATCAATGATAAAGTTTTCTATTTGATACAGGCAAGTGCATGTGTAACTAGATATAATGAGAGGGGAATAGAACTATATACTCATATCTATACATTAAGAATTAAGGTTGCAGACGAGCATTGGGCCTCAACTCAAGCATTCCCTCAGCACAAAAAAACTTCATTATAATAATCTGGCACTCTGTGATCTCACTTTCCCAACACAATTGCAGAAGACAGAATGGGTACATAAGTAAATGTGATGAAGAAAGTTGATGGTTCCTAGCTATTGAAAAATATAGCTTTGGGAATCTTAAAGGCTTGAAGATAAACAAGCTGCCATCTAGCTGAGAAGCAACAAAGCCCACATAGAAGAAGCACACCAGTCTGTGTGATCACGAGATGTCAATAAGATCAAGTATCAGGCATCTAAGACCCAGAACAAAATTATACCCAAGGTGAATTCCCCCTGCCCTGTCAGAAGAAGGCCAGCCTCTGATATATACATCATAGGTTCAATAGCGCAGTTGTATAGTGATAATTATTATTTATCATAGTAAAGTCATAGAGAGCATGAGACAGAAATAATAGGAGTCAGACACATTTCACATCATGGTAACATGCTCACCTCTGCCGATGGGGCCATTCACGTGGAGAGACAGCAAGTGGGAGAAGAAATTACATGAAGGAGAGGGGCCAAGAGTGTTCAGCACTGAAGACAGGGGAGAGAGCCTCTTTATTATGTCCAATCTTTATATACCCTTTGGAGCCATGCAAGGCTCCTAACTACAGGTAAGGACATACATCACAGGAAAGGACTGTGTTAAATGCACACGTTATAGGAAAGGGAAGTATTGGGATCCCATGTGACAAGATAAGACTCCAGAGTCTTGGATGTGGCTAAACAGGTTAGACTAGAGATCATTATTAACAACAGCATGTGAATCCGCCACAGACTTGAAAGGAAGTGAACCATCACTCTAACAGCAGGGGAGTCAGCTCTATTGTGACACACAGAGGTCTTTTAGGGAGACTATCTAACCACTGACTTCCAACCAAATGCTGGCAAATAATTTGCTTAATATTTTGGAGTATATAACTGTGGAAAAGTCCTGTCTTTGTCCAATACTGCCCCCCGCGGAGCATGGAGTGGAGACCCAGTGACCTTCTGTAGACCATTAGACATCCCCCTACAGAGGGGTCAGAGGGAAGAAATGAGCAGTATAGCACCAATGAAGCACACAACTTTCTTCTCATTCTTTGGTGCTTCCTTTCCCCCACTATCATGACCTCAATTCTGCCTTACGAATCAAATTAGACCAGAACATGAACACTGCTACAGATAAGAGTCTGTGTGGCAGGCACCTAATTTGGTGTCCATTTAAGGATTAAGAGTGTAGAGGTGGAGTCTAGCCTGTCAATCTAGAAATAGCCAATGAGACCTCTATGTGGGCATGGCCTTCTCCTTAGAATTCTGAGAAATGTGGTAATTCCTTCATGAGAGGAGACACCATCTCTCTCAGTTCACTCGCTTGGAAACTTTCTACTGACAACACTGCTGGCAGAGAGTCAACTGATAAGGCTGGTTCCCTTCAAGACACCCATGAAGAGAAGAGTCAGCTGATAAGGCTGGCTCCCTTCAAGACATCCCTAAAGAGAAGCCACACAGACCTATCCTGATATAGCAAGAAACCTGGACCTAGAGAAGCCACATGGAGACTCCTGCCAGTCCTGAGATGCTCACAACAGTACTGGATCCAAAGACTTTCTACCCACTGACTTGTGATTGCCCTGCATTTGGCATCATTGCATTGTTTTGTGAGTCTGAAGGACTCTGTACATTGCTATTGGATTTTCTGGGCTAATATCAGACTTATGGACTTGATCTGGTTTGGGCTGGGATGCTTTCTTAATATACAATTACCCTTCATATAAACTTTATATATATATATATATATATATATATATGTGTGTGTGTGTGTGTGTGTGTGTGTGTGTGTGCTTATGAATTTGTTTCTCTACTCTATCCAGATTAACACAACCTGAAACACAAGAAATCCAGGATAGATAAACCTCTCGGGGTTAGCAATGAGAGTAGAGATACTAGGAGGATTAGGGGAGAGGGGTTATATGGAAAAGTGGATGAGGGGCAACAGGGGACGATGTAAGATATGAAAATAAACTTATCAAGTGTTCGTGAAGAAGGCAAGGTGTCTGAGGGAAGGTGGCTCAGGTGGGAAGAGAATGCTTTGAAAATGATGATGGCAACATATGTGAGAATGTGCTTGACACTGATAAACGTATGGATTGTGATAAGAGATGTAACATCCCCCAATAAAAGTATTTAATTTTTTTTTAAGTTTTCTACTTGAGAACTTTTGTGGGTTAATTTCAAAGTAATTGCCGTGCTCACTGTTAAATTTTTATAATATGGATGAACACTTTAAATTAACACATTTCATTATTTATATCTTATTAAATTACATTCTACATGGAAACTCACTTGGAGAACCCCCAGTTATACACCCACACCCACACCCAACACTCACAGGCTAATAACTACCTACCTGATTATTTAGAGCTCTTTCTGCTGTCATTCTGGGAAGTTATGGATGGTTCGTATTCCCACTGCTGTGAGAATAGTCCCAAGTCAATCTGGTAAACTCAAACAAACAATGAGAGCACAGTAGTTGCAAAGATTAAAATCATAAATTAGATGTTTCAACTCTGTCATTCTACTCAGTCACTTAGAGTTTTTATTTTTTTTCCAATGATTTTATTGGGGGCTCTTACAGCTCTTATAACATTCCATGCATCATTTGTATCAAGCACATTTGTACACATGATGCCATCTTCATTTCCAAATAGTTCCTACTTGAGTCCTTGGTATAAGCTCTTCTTCCCCCCTCCCTTTTTTTATAAATCATTGTCTTGGGGGCTCATACAACTCCCGTCATCACAATCCATACGACTTCAATTGCATACGACTACTTTTGCACACTTGGTGCCATCATCACTCTCAAAGCATCCCCCCTCCACTTAGGCCCCCAGTATAGAGCGTTTATTTGTTTAAAGTATGAAATGGTAAAACTAAGAGCAAATTTTGGGTTGTAATAATTATGTTTGGTATGTGCAAATTTTAGGTTATGCATAAAACTCTTCACTGGATTTAAATAAGACCCTACATAGTAAAATTCTTCCTTATATTTTAAGTATTAATTGGTTGTTTCAAATATAAAGTAAAAGAAAACAAAATGTTACATCTATGATATGATTTAGCATTTTCCTAGATTTATATCATTTGATAATTTTAATATTATATTTAATGTTCATCAATATTAATCAATAATTTGATAACACATGTACTTATTTTAATTTTGACTAAATTGAGTACATTTTACTTACTAGCTAATCTTAATTAAATATTATATTTTATTTTAAGTATTATTTACTTATTTTACTTACATAAAATAGTATTACATCAGGTTATAAAATGACTCATTTTGTAAAATATTTACCATAGATTTGTGAATCCCGTACATTTTTTCTTGGAAAACTTGATTTAATTATTAAAAGGTCAAGCATAAATTTATAAGCAAAGTAGTAGCTATCACATAACAAAGTTCTCAGGCAATCTGATAAACTCCCTCTTCAAGTTTGCACATTCTAACAGTGTTGAACCCTATTAATACTCACTACAGGAAATAAAAATAACAATTGACACAAATAGTCTTTGAACTCTTCTAAAAGATAGAAGAGAAAGAAATAACCCTAAATTCAATTTATTCTGTGAGGCATAACTCGATGCCAGAACCAACTTGTAAGACAATATGTTTTGAGGACCCTACTATGTGCCCAACACAATTCTAAGAACTGGAACAAAGAGAACAAACCAATTTCCTTACCTCTTGGAACTGGTATTCTCATAAATTGTCACAGTTATTTTATTTTGAATGTCTTTTTTGCATAAGTAAATAAATGTGTAATATGAAGTAGGTTTTGATGAGTGGAATTTACCTTCAAGGAATAAAACATGCCTTAGAAAGAAAGCCATTTTTAGAAGTGTGCAGACAGGACTAAAGTTCCAAGCTGTTGTTGTTGGTCGGTGCCATTGAGTGGGATCTGACCCAACGCCACCCGATGCCCAAAGATGTAAACTCTGCCCAGTCCTGCTCCGTCCCCACAATGGTTCCTGGGTGAGAGCCACGGTGTCCGTGCCACTCCTGGAGGCCTTCCTCTTTTTCACTGCCGCTCCACTCTACCAACCATAGGAAGAAAGCTTTGTCCTGGAAAGCAGTCTTAACAGAACATCATATCACCACCACCTTGCCTACAATGAACGTGTTCTTTCAGACTTTCACTCCTGACTTTAAAATCTATATTAATGAGCAAATGAATGAGTAAATTATGAAAGAAAAGTCACATGATACATCTACTAGTGTAAAACTTGTACCAATAAGCGGTATCAAGATAAATGAGAAAGGAGTTGAAATTGTCAGTGATTTCATTCCAGTTAAATCAACATTTATAAAAACAGCAGTCAAGAAATCAAATGAAATACAGCTTTGGGGGAAAACTGGTAGAAAAAAGAGGGGGGGGGGAGTGAAAATGATTTCTTAGGTTTTTAAAAGCAAAGATGTTCAAAAAAAAAGAAGAAAGAAAGAAAGAAAAAGCAAAGATGTCATTTTGATTCTTAAGGTACAACTACATTCTCAATCATCTTAGATGCCTTTGAAAGCTGGACAAGGTCAAAGGAAGCCAGAAGAAGAATTGACACATCTGAATTGTGGTGTTGGTGAAGAATAGTGAGTCTACTCACGATAGAAGAATGAACCTAGGAGAGATTCAACCACAATACTTCCTAAGAGAAAAAATGGCATCGCTTCTCGGCCTTTTGGCTAAGATCAAGTGTAGTATCTGTTCTTATCAGTTTAATATCTGATACGTCCTCTAGCCAAGGACAATATATTAGATGGACTTTTGGAACGGGGAGATGGAATAGGAGCGTGCTCTGTCCACTCCACACATCAACCTGGTATTGCAGTACATCCAAGAACGGTGTACCCCTTCTGGGGAAATTTGCCTTGTTTAAAAGTTTGAACTTGGGCTGAGCCCTGGTGGCATAGTGGTTGAGTGCGGGACTGCGCCCCACGGGCTTGGCGGTTCAAATCCAGCAGCAGCTCTCCAGAAGCAAGACTGGGCAGCTCCCAGGACCACCAGAGGGCAGTGATGCCCACAGTACCCAAAAAGAGAGAATGGATGGCAAGACTTTGGCTTACTTCCTGTAAGGACATCACCAAGAATGACCAGCCCTAGAAAAGAACATCATGGTGGATGAAGTAGAGGGTCAGTGAAGCTCCAAATGAGACAGGTTGACCCAATGGTCACCACAGGGAGCTCAGACACAACGGTGATCACGAAGACAGCGCACAACTGGGCACGTTCCACTCTGTCATACATAATCATAAACTGGTTCCAAGGATTTGCTTCAACGTACACTTGATCTGAAAATGTAATAGTGTTGCCTCCAAAATGTTCTATTATAATTGAAGTCACATGAGCCTGAAGTACCGTGAGCATTAGATTCGTTGATGGGCGTTGAAAATTTACAAATAGAAAACAAATTCCAAATATTTCAGCAAAAAAATGTCATGGCCTAACAAAGAATTTTTATATTTGACATCAAAAGCACAGTTAATTTTAAAAAGTATATATATATATATATATATATATATATATATAAATTACATTAAAAATGTTTGCTTTGCAAAATATCATGAGGAAAGAATAAAATAAGCTACAAGTTACCGGAGAAAATGCATGCATTTGCAAACCTCAAATATGACAAAAGATTAACATCTTTATATATATGTATATATGTGTGTGTCTCTGTGCACTGAACTCTCAAAATTTATCAGTGAAAAAAAAATAAACAATCCATTTAGGAAATAAGAAAAAGACAGGAACAGACATATCATCAAAGCAGATATATGGATAGCTAATAAGTATGTGAAAAGATGGTCCACAGTATTAGTCACTAGGAAAATGCAACTTAAAATCAATGGGATTGCTACAAACCTATGAAAATGATTGAAAGAAGCATTTTTGGCAGTACCAAATAGTGATAAGAATGTGGAGAACCTGTATTACTCATATATCACTTATAAGAATATAGAATGGTCTAGCCATTCTGGAAAACACTTTTTTGGCTTCTTATAAAATTAGACATTCCGCTTCCCCAGCAATTAAACTCATGGGTATGTAATCCAGAGATATGCATATTTATGAACACAAAAAATACTGTGTACACAAATGGTTTTAGTAGATTTGTTCATAATGTCAAATCAGAAATCATCAAAATGTCTTACAATTGGTGAATGTTTAAATAAACTGTGATACTTAAATATAGGTACAAACAAAATTAGAACATCTGAATCAGATCAGTAGTGATATTGTTCTTTAGTTTTGTAAAATGTTCCCTACAGGGAAAACTAAGCAAAGTACTTGATACCTCTCTGTATTATTTCATACAGCCCCATGGAGTCTACAATTATTTCAAAACAAAAAGGCCTTCTAAATCTTGTTTCTAGACTCTTTTAATCAAAATAATGCAACCTAAGCCTCAATCCATGGAAGCGCACACAAAACAGGGTCAAGGATCTCAAGTGTCAGTATTTTTACTCCTTCAGTTGCTGCATTTATGATTACAATAAAAAATACTAGCAGTTACCTTGCTTAGCCTGTTTGCTGCCAAGTAGCAAGATGAGGTGCAGAAGAACAAGAGAGAACATGTGTTCACTAGCTCACAAATGATCCACAGGCAAGAGGAGAATTAAAATGCAGAATAGTCAGTTTACTGTCTGAAGATGGGCTGTCAACCCAGAAAAAAACAATGAAGCTGAGCATCTTTTATACTGTGAGGAAAGGGGCCGCTGGCTTGAATGAGATAGATAAGGAACCTGTGCTACTCCGGTCACTGCTACCATGTCTGCCAATGGGAAGACACAATTGCACCTCATAAGAAAATGTTCCAGTTCCTTTGGAGAAATTGTAATAAAAACGCCATTTATAGATAAGAAAACTTAAGGACAGAAGTGGACAGTGAACCGCCAACATCTCAGAGTTAATAAATGACAAAGCCAAGATTCAAAGTCTTTTCTAATCCCAAGATCAGCACTGTCTCCAAGGCCAACTACATCTAGGCTGCTACAGCTTTAGGAAGTCTTTGGCTAATCACCATGTAGAACACCCTAACTGGCAGAAGAAGAGGGTATGATTAGATGGATCATCCTCACCTGTCATCATGTGGATTTTGAATACTTGTTTGGAGAGATAAACCTTTGAGGTCATGAGTAGGAAAATTCTGTTTCATGTGACTATTTCATTTTGCTAGTAATACAAAATGCTTTCAAGAACACTTGATCCTCTTACAGTCTTATAAAGTAGGTAGGGCTGGTTTTGTTGTAATCATTTACCAAAAGAAAAAAAATAAGGCCCGGAGAAGCTAAGTGACTTGCCAAAGATGACATAGTTTTGTATTAGAAGTGGAACTGGAATAGAAATATACACTGCCTGTAGATTTTTACATTCCCTTTTGGATCTTTGTTTTATTAATTTTCTTTTGCCTGTATGTGTGTGTGTTGTCAACAAATAAAAGAGCTTGTATCATGATCAACTATCTGACTTAAGAAGCCGAACATCCCCATTACAGAGGAAGCCTTTATTTGGACCCTCCCTCGGGCCACTGTGTTTTACCATCTCAGGAATCATCATCAGAAGATTCTAGAGCATCTAGGCTGACCTGCCTCCATTTCGTCCCTCCCATCTGTCAATCCTGAAGAGTGCTCATCATCTTATTTTTTTAAAACCTCATTACATATATTTAAAATTCTAAAAACCCGTCGTTGAATTTTTGTATTTATATATCCAACACCATATGGTTGGTAGTCTTCTCCAGCTTGCTTTTTCTCTATATATTTTGTTCATAAGATGCATCCAGGTTACTGTGAATGGCAGCATTTCATTTATTTCTACTGCGGTCTTGTATTTCACGGTGTAAAGATGCCACAGTTTGTCCCGTCTCCTAGTGGTCTGCTTCTAAAAGGTTCTGAAGACTATGCAAAGCACGTTTCCACCCAAAAGTCATGGAGGAATCAGCTTCATGGCAACTGTTTGGGGAGGTGAGGGATTTATTTTACATTGTTTTCATCTCTTGCCATTGAAATTTTGGGGTGCTTCTAGATTGGGGATATCACATGTGGCTATATGCTTATATTGTTAAAATTAATAGCTGTTTATTTATATACCTTTAACAAAGTGTAACACAAGACAGAAGTGAACATTCTTACACATGGGGCAAAATTTTGTTTTATCAAGTAAATAAGTAATAACAGAATTACTGGATTATATGGTTTATACATTTTCAACCCTGCTAGATAATTTTAAATTATTTTCAAATGTTTCAGAATAACATATCTTGATCATCAATATGATTTTCAATTTTTTCATATTCTCAGAGATCCTTGGTATTATTTATATGCCCTATTTCTTCAGCTGTAATAGATGTAAACCAGTACCTTGTGATGTCCATGATTACTAGTGAAGTTGTACATCTTTTTACTATTTTTGCCCATTTCTAGTCCTCTTTTATGCAATGTTGATTGCACAATTTCCTGGAAGATTTCTTTTTCTTACAGATTTTAGAAGGAATTTGTGTATTTTATGTATCATTTTCTTTTCTAATTATATATGTTGCAAATTCCTTCTCTCAAGTTTAGTATTGTGCTTCACTTTACTTAAGGTGTTTTAATAAACAATTTGTTATTTTTATATAAGCATATAATTCCTTTCCGGGTGAATGGGATAGCCCTCAACATCCCTCCCTGTCCCCATTCCGTCCTCGTATCTGGACTCCTCATTGTCAACAAATCTGTTATCGACCAGTGTTATAAACCATGTTTCTTCTTTGTTTTTCTTTATAATAATGGTGATATTAAACATTTATCCTTGTAAGATTGACTAGGTTGCCAAGCATAGTGTTCTCTAATTTTGCCCATTGCTTGCTGTTTTAAGAGAGTTATCTTTGTTTTTTATTGAGGCATAAGTTTTCATAGTATGAATGTACCAGAGCTTGTCTATCCATTCCTCTATTGTTGGAGTTTGGGGCTATTTCCACGTTTTTGCTATTGTGGAAATAGAAGCAATAAACATACGTGCACATATTCCCGTTGTGTTGCAGTCTTGATTCTGTTATGGTATAGACTTATTTCATATTTTATGTTTTCACTTTATTCCCCTTTTCTGCTCCTTTTTCCTCCCTTGTCTCCTTTTTAGTTGAGGAGCCCTGATTGAGCCATGGTGCAAAATATAATCAGTTTTTGCAAGTGATCCTTTAGAGCTTTTTAATGATCCATGGAACCAAGGTCAGTGATTCAAAACCAATCCTGCCACTATGCAGAAGAAAGATGAGATTTCCTGTCCCAGTAAAGATTTAGCATTTCATAACCTCTAGATGGAATCACTGTGAGTTGGAATTGACTTGATGACAGTGGATTCCGTTTGAACTTTGGGCTTTTGGGATAAATTGATTTTTTTCGTTTATTTATTTATTTCCAAAATATACTCTACTTTCTTTTCTGTATGCCTTTCCCGGAAAACTAACATATTTGTTTAATCTAACAAAATCTGAATTTAATTAATATCTACCCTGCCAACCAAATAATATATAGAATTCAGAGCACTTTTACTATGGTGATCACCACGGGCCCACCACTCAAACGATACGACGGTGATCAATAGAAACAAATGCAGATCAGAGCAAGGGGAAATCAGGAGTCTACATTGTTAGCAACATGATTTTTAAAATCTAATGAAAAAATCTAGGTTAAAAAAAAAGAAAAAATCTAGGCTAACTTTTGCAAGATGATACTTTCTATACAGTCTGAGAAACCCACAGGGCCATCCAGCTCCATTCTACAGCATTATCCTGAGTCAGAACTGACACCATGGCCGTGAAAATGTTAACTCCTACAGTATAGTAATAGTCCATTAAATAAATGAGCCATTTTTTTATTTTAGCCCCTATCGGTCTCCTAGATTTAATTTGTTTAATACTTAAATGGTTCCCTATTTTTGACCAACTTTTCAACGAAACCTGCATGTTCAACTTAGTTAACTTATTGCATTACTGCTTTGATGTAACATTCTAGATATAGTCTTGGGTCTGTTTTCAAATTTTCAAGATTCCTAATCCTTTACACACACACACACACACACACACACACACAAACACCATCATTTGGCTTTCTAGAAGTGACAACACGTAATCTTCTGACACCCTAACTCCACCCTATTGATCAATAAATCTAGGTGTTATCCAAGCTACGTTGTGCCAAAGAGTCTTTACGCGGGTGTCGACAGAGAAAGAATTCGCCAACTATCCAGAATCCTTTAGGATATCTGCATAATGATCTTCCCTCACAAGGAAAAGAAAGTAAAGACAACAAACATTCAAAGAAAAGGCTAAAGAGTGTATCCTGCTATTCTTTGGTCTTAGTATTTCATGATAATTACTATGACATTTGAAAACAATGGTTCGGGTCATTCACTGCATGTATTTTTCATCTCTTGGAGATGTGAGGTTATATTTTTTTTCCTTCTGAATGTTCTTTAAAATGTTGTCTCTGGAGCAAAGAAATGAATTAAAAGCAAGGAAGGATTTCTGGCAGAACAGTATGATCTACATCATTAAATGTGTTCTGTCTGTCCTCCATCTCCCCTCTAAGGAATATGCTTCAGAGGGAAAAACAGTGCTGAAAATTAAATTATTTTCCTTCATCTCTGTGTAGTTTAATTTTTAAAATATCCACCCAAAATTCAGGCCCTCACTCATGATAGGCTGAAAGAAACATATGTGTGAAGGAAGAGTTATGGTAGCTGGAGGAATTAAAAAGTTTTAAAACCTAATTACCTTTCTACGGGATTCAGGAGCTAGAGGGTTCAGGGCTTGCTGAGTGTTGAGGTGGGGTGTGTGGAGAGGGGATCAAAGAGGAAGGTACAGTCCTGGAAAGAACATCTAGCAGCTTCCATGACTCCAGCTATCAACTTGGAGCATGCTTTCACTTGAAGGCAGTACAAGAGAGTGAGCAACAGCCTGGGTTTTCAAGTTAAGCTGGGTTCTGTCTAATAATTCAAGAAGCCTAGCTACCAGACATTTTCAATATTTTCTGTTAAGGTTCTCTTTGGGGAGGGGCATCACTGCCCTCTAGTGGTCTTGAGACCTACCCAGAGCTGCTCTTGACAGCCATCGCTGGATTTGAACTGCCAAGCCCACGGGCCGCAGTCCCGCACTCAACCACTTATGGCCACGGGGGCTCAGCCCTTAAGGTTCTCTTAAAAGCAGCCATGCTACCAGTTGGAAGGAAATTTGCAGAACCTTTGAATTCAGTCTCTGTTATTTATTAGGGTTATCTTCTGTTACTTAATTTTTTAGTCTGAGCCACCCAGGGCAAATCAGTGTCAGATATGTATGTACCTGGGCTAGAACGTAATACTGCCCAAGTTTCCTTAACTCAAAGAGAAGATTGGTCACCATTCTGGTAAGAAGCTGGAACATGGCTCCAAATCTTGAAGTGTAGTGATGTTTCCCCCATTGCCATGGTTCCTGGTGAACCCATGAGCGTGGAGAGCTTTTCTGACTCTCTTCCTCTGGGTCTTTTTGCTACTCATACTCCTTGTAGGCTAGAAAGATGAGACTGTCTCACATACTTTCAGCATGTTGTCAGGAGAGACCAGTCCCTGGAGAAGGACATCGTGGTTGGTAAATTAGAAAGACCGTGAAAAAGAAAAAGACCCTCAGCAAGACAAATTGACACAATGCCTGCAACAATGGGCTCAAGCACAATGTGGCGGTCAGGGGCTTGATGTCAACTTCATGATTGGAAGTCTAGGGATGGAGTCTAGCCTGTTACTCTGGAGATAGCATTGAGAAACCAGTGAGGCTTCTGTGTGGGCATGGCTTTCTCCTGAGACTTCTGGGAAATCTCACGATATTTCCCTTGTGAAGATGAGAAGCTATCTCCCCAGTTGTTGGGAGTTAGTCTCAGAGACGACAAACTACAAACAAGATGGCAGCGTCCGAGGAGCTGGAGGAGCCGGAGGAGAAGCCACACATCCTTCCCCT
>PVJH01013096.1:39329-61773 GCA_004026705.1 Nesogale talazaci | reverse complement strand
TTCAGTCTCCCCTATCTCCATTAATTCCTTATGTCTGAAGATTATAAAAAAATAAAATATAGAAATCATTTGAAATCCTGGATAATTTTATCATCTTTTAGAGAGGACTTTTTTTATGAGTTGGTGATCTTATTTGTCCTTTTTGTTCAGTAGTGTACATCAGATTTTATAATAAAGTATTGTCATAGATTGGTTTCTCTAGAAAAGGAAAACCCCGTGAATCATGTATCTATATCTATATCTATATCTATCTATCTATATATATATCTATCTATCTATATCTATCTCTCTTGAGAGGTTTATTTCAAGGAAAAGGTTCACGCAATTGTAGAGGTGAGCAAATTCCAAGTCTGCAGAGGTAACTAAATCTAAGGTTGACTGGTAAGATCATCGGCCACTCCCAGGATGAACAGATAATATGGCAAGTCACTAGGTCAAGTTCAAAGAATGAGATTGGATGAGCCAGATATAGAATCCAGGCCCAGCAAAGAAGCTAGCAAGCTTTTCACAGCATCCCCTTATATTGGAAGCAAATCACACTCCTGAGGAAATCTCGTCATGTGTGATTACTAGGTTCTAGCCACCAAATCACTCAGCTCCCTGGCCCAGTCAAGTTAACATAAAACCTTCACTATCACAGGTACTTTCTCCCTTTTGTAATTAATAAGATTTTTTAAAAGATGGAGACGATGATTTCATACTGTAAAATACCTTGTTCTCAAAAACCTTTCACTCGATGACCGAACAGATGTCAATAATCAGAGAAGATTCTCCTTTCCTTCTGCGAGGCATCTGTGAACATTATCAATCCAGGGTCACCTGAGGCCATTTCAAAAACTCACATTTTCTGAGATAAACCAAATTACTTGAAAGCTAAGTTTCAGTCTCTACCAAGAGTGGTCTTATCGCTCTCATGACCAGAATGTAGCCCTTCAAAGGTACTTCTGCTCCACTCTTTGCAGACCCTGAACTACTCTATCTCATCGCCTCTCACTTTCTCCCCATCCCAAGAGACTGTCAAAAACACAGCTTCACGTTCCAGAATGGTCTTCTATCCCACCAAATATCTAGAGGGGGGTAAGGAGGCAGTTACAAGGGGCAGATACACTATTGACTGTGCAGTTCTTCATGATGATGCTAAATCTCTGATGCTTCAAGTACATGCACTATTAAGTCTGACTTTTCTACTTGTCTTCATGGTGAGGCTTGGTTCCTTACGTGATGTAGAATTCCTATCCTTTACTGCATTACTTTTCCTCATCACTCACAATACACCAGAAACTCTGTTTAGTTCTTTTAAAATATTCTCTGAATGTGACCTTTTCACACAGTGTCCATTGTACCAAAAAGATAGTGATTAAAGCTATGAATTCAAAAGCATGGGGTCTTTTAGAAATAAATCTCTACATCATTATATCTTGCACATATTGGCAAGCAAGATAAGCAGAAGAAGCTGGAGAACCCTTGCATTTGAGGATGCCTCCAGTCTATCACAAGTTTTTCCACTATGGAATGCTTTGTTGTGGTTACCTTTGACATTAAAGATGTCAATGAAGTACAGATAAACAAAACTTCATACATGAGATTCTACCATTCTATGTCAGAAGATCTACATTAAAAAAGTGTTTTCTTTGCTGACTGACACTGGATCCTTTCAACACCTCATGGTCACACAGGCTGGTGTGCTTCTTCTATGTGGGTTTTGTTGCTTCTGAGCTGGATGGCCACTTGTTTGCTCAAGCCTTTAAGACCCCAGATGCTAAATCTTTTGATAGTTAGGCACCATCAGCTTTGTTCACATTTGCTTATGCACATGTTTGTCGTCAGTGATCATATCAGGAAAGTGAGAATGCAATGTTATGATTTTTTGTTCTTGAAGTCCGATAACTGATCCCTTTGACACCTCATGGTCCCACAAGCTGGTGTGCTTCGTCCAACTAAAACTATATCATTATACTATAAAGGTGACCCAAAGCTCATCAATAGGTGAAGCGACATCCTCTTACAGAGGGGTTACAGGGAGAAGTCAGTAAAAGTACAGTGTAGTAACAATGAAATATGCAACTTTCCCCTAGTTTTCAAATACTTCCTCCCACCCACTACCATGCTCCCAATTCTACCAGACAAATCCAGCTAGAATAGGGGATGTACACTGGAGTCAGAAACATAGGGAATTTAGGATAGATGTTCCCTCAGGGTGGGAGCGATGATACTGGGAGCGTGGAGGGATGGTGGAATAGAAAGGGGGAACCAATTACAGGGATCTACATATAACCTCCTCTCTGGGGCCCACAAACAGGGAAGGGAGTGAAGATACACATTGGACAGTGTACGATATGAGAAAATAATAACAATTTGTAAATTATTAAGGATTCATGGGGAGGCAGTGGGGGGAAGGGAAATATGGGGAGCTGGTACTGGGGGCCTAAGTGGAGGGAGGATGTTTTGACAGTGATGATGTCAACAAGTGTGCAAATGAGACCTGCATACAATTGATATATGTATGGATTGTGAGGGGAAGAGTATGAGTCCCCAATAAAATGATTCTTTAAAAAAAGGAAGGGGAGAAGAGGCGCTTATACCAAGGGCTCAGGCAAAAAATATTTGGAAATGAATAACAACATGTGTACAAATATGCTTTATACAAATGCTGTATTGAATGTTATAAGAACTGTAAGAGCCCCCAATAAAAAAAAATTTTTAAGTGTTTTCCTGGCAGACTCGGTCCCCTGGGTATGGTGGGAGAAAGGTCTAGTGCTGGCGCAGAAGAGGAGCAGGCAGGCCTAAGACTCCTCCAGAAGCACAGCTCACCAGGTTTGCCAACACGCTGGGAGTGTCACTCTCATTGCTTGTCATTCAGTACCAGGAGATGGGCATCGTCAATCCCAAGAAGACGGGGAGAAAGCTCCCCTCAGCCCCATGGATCCAGGGCATGGTCTGAAGCTAGAGAGAGAGCTTGAGGGGCCCTCACACCATCCTTTCCACCCACCACAACATAAACTCACCACCCTCTTTTGCCAGATGACTTTTGGTTCCTCAGCATCTCCCTGAGCACGATGGAAGCAGAAGTTGCCGCTGAACAGGACCCAGTGCAGGGACTGCGTGCTTTTTCACTCCTCAGCTAGACAACTACAGATAGAAGGAGAGTTTTCCTTATGCTTATTTAACATCTAGCTAGCTTGATCCTGCGACTATTTTCCTATTGGTGAGCTTTCTTCTTAGGCACTTTAGTGATTTTTGTCTGTTTAAGATGTTATCTGTAACTTTGGAGCAATAAAATAGGAATTGAGAGTGTCTCTGGGGAGTTTTCTAAAGACTACTTTTATGATTACTCACCTTGTAAAAAGAAGAAGCAAGGATCAAGAAAGTGTTGAAATGTTTACATGATAAATAATCTGAATCAAGAAAAGGAAGTAGGTAAAAAAATTTATAATGCTTCTGTATTTTACTTGGCTGAACATGTAAAGCAATCGAACCTAAAGACAGGGGGCTCTAAAGAGAATAGTGAGACAGGAGGAAAGAAAAAATAAAAAGAGGAAAGTACAAGTAATTAAATAGACATACATGTGGATATTCATATATAAATATATAAAGATAGATTTACTTGTGTGTGTATGTATGTATATATATATATATATATATATCAAAGAAGCAGTTGGACTTCAGGTTTCTACTTAAATCTTACCTCAGCACAAGAGCAGTTTGTTCTAATAATATGGCACTATAAGATGCTCACCTTCCCCATATGATCGCTGAAGAGAAAAGAGGTGTATAAGCAAATGTGGTGAAGAAAGTGGTGGTGTCTGGCTATCAAAAGATATAGCATCTGGAGTCTTAAAGGCTTGAACTTAAACAAGCGGCCATCTATCAGGGAAGCAATGATGTCCACGTAGAAGATCACCAACCTGTGTGATGATGTGTCAACAGGAATAGGTATCAGAAGTTCAAAAACAAGCACTTAAATTGATGTGAAGGAGTGTGAACAGAATGGAGACCCACTAAGGTGACCAAAAGTCCCACTTTTTAACAATTTGTCCCTCATTTTCTATGGCGCTATGAAATTAAATAAATACATTAAAATACTATTTTTGCATTCTATGCACATTTTTGTTGCTCCATATAGACCAAATCTTTAATCAAGAAAACCACCCCCCCCACACACACACACACACCGTCTCCAGTCAATGGTGTCCCACTTAAGATCTGGTCACTTTACCCAAGACCCACCTGTAAGATAATTGGACAGGCCCTCACAGTAGGGTCACATGGAAGAGATGATATATCCAGAGTGTGGTATAGCACTGATGAAAAATGTAACTGTCCTCTAGTTCTTCATTATCCCTCCCCTTACTAGTATGCTCTTAGTTTTACCTCATTAATCTTGCTAGACCTGCATATATTCATTTATAGTTAAGATCGTTCAGTGCATGAAATCCAAGATGGATAAACCCTTCAGAAATGGTAATGGAAGTAATGATTCCCTAAGGGTACAGGTAGAGAGTGGGGGAAGGGGGGGAAAGGGGTAACCAATAGCAATGATAAATGTATAATTCCACTTGAGGGGAACGAATAACAGAATTGTATGTAAATGGGGCTGAGCCCCGGTGGCGTAAGTGGTTGAGTGAGGGACTGCGGTCCGCAGGTTTGGCAGTTCAAATCCAGCGGCAGCTCTAAGGAGCAGCGCTGGGTAGATCCCATGACCACCAGAGGGCAGTGATGTCCCCCCAAAAAAAGAATTGTATGTAAATGGATACATTAGATGGGGTAAGATATGGTGAAATAATAATAATAATATGTAGTAATAAAGGTTCCTGGAGGTGAGGGGGGGGTAGGGGATAAAGAGGAGATGACATCAAAGAGTTCAAGAAGAAATAAAATGTTTTGAAACTAATGGTGGCAGCAATTGTTCAATTATGCTCGATCTAGTTGAATTATGGATTGCTAGAATATGAGAGCTTCCGATAAAATGATTTGAAAAAGGAGAAATGGAGCCCTGTTTCCAAAGAATTTGTGATAAGAATGAATAAATCAATCGTGAGTGAGTTCCCACTGGTCACATAGCAACCTTAGAGAGAATGAAGAAAGGAGAAGCTTGCTCTGCAAGGTGATATAGAAAACCTGATTTTCACAATGCAAACACCGGGACCACACACACCAACCCGTGACGTTCCAAAGAGACCACTATTCCAGTGTCTATTGCTGACACATCTATCCGTACGGAGGGCACAAAAACCGTGGGACGACCTTTTCAAATAATTTTCAGAGAATCATATAGGCAGCAACATGAAGGGTAAGCTCATTTTGTCCTTGTGTTTTATACATGTGTTCAATAAATCTCCGTTTAAAGATAATAATCTCTTTTATGATGACTCAAGTTTGGTTTGATCAAGAGATCAGAAAAATAAGTTTCTTATGATGCTAAGGGTTAATTTTTCTTAGAAATATGACATAAAAATATCAGACAAAGAAGGAAGCAGGACTATCTGCCAAAGAGACAGATTTAGAGATTTAAAACCATGGCTGGTTTTAGAGACAGAGGAAAGGGTCACTTGCCAAGGAATGTTGGTAGCCTCTAGAAGCTGGAATAAATCAGAAAACAGATTCCCTCTCAAAACTTTCAGAAAAAAGAAAAACCTACCAACCCCTTGACTTTAGCCTATTGGAAGCCATTTCAGGTCCTGGCCTCCAAGATGGTGAAATCATTTGTACTGCTATCAAGAAACTAAGTGTGTGATAAGTAAGTATATCAGCAATGGGAAACTAATACAGAATTTCCTCACTTGCTGTTTGTGGCGGTCATGTACTTTGGTGTCAATTCCATTGGGAGTATAGGAGTGGAGTCTAGCCTGTAAATTTGGAGATGGCCAATGAGCCCTTTGTGTGGGCATGGCTTTCTCTGAGAATTCTGGGAAATCTCATGATATTTCCCCCGTGGAGGCTTGGAAACGAATTTCTGACAAGATGAGATGATAGCATGCTGATCAATCCTGATTCCTGGAGACTGGAGGAGCTAGAGGAGAAGCTACATGGGCTTACCCATGGTGGAACCAAACCTCTGGGGCTGGAGAAGCCATATGAAGACTCCTATCAGTGCTGAGATGCTTCTATCACCAATGGATACCACTGATAGACCCTGAGCCCTGGAAACGAGGAGCCATGGGGAGACCCCTGCCAGCACCAGGATGCTGTTACTGTTACTGTATACACAAGAGTCTGCACCCACTTGCCTATGATTGTCCTGGTGTCATTGCACGTGCTTTGTGAGTCAGGAGACTTTATAGATTGATGTCAGACATATGGGCTAATATCAGACTTATGATCTTGTACTGGACTGGGTTGGTATGCTTTCTCAATGTTCCATGCCTCTTGTATATAAACCTTTCCCTTATATCCATAAGCATGGTTATGAATTTGTTTCTCTGGCCTACCCGGACTGACACACTGTTCATGTTGTCAGGGGCCCTGGAGTCAGTTTCAACTCAGAATGAGCCTCTGTAGAACAGAACAAAGCACAGTCCTGTGCCATCCTCACAATCTTTTCAATGTTTGAGTCTACTGATGCAGCCATTATGCCAGTCCATCTCCTTCAGGATCCTCCTCTTTTTTTATTTTTGATCCTCCTTGTGTTAGTCTGGGTAGACTAGAGAAACAAATACATAGACACGCATATGGATATAAGGGAATGGTTTATATACAAAAGGAATGGAACACTGAGAAAGCATCCCAGCCCAGTCCAGTTCAAAGTCCGATATTAGCCCATATGCCCGACATTAGTCTTTAAAGTCTCCTTCTGACTCACGAAGTCACAGGCCAGTGAATGCAGAGTCCCAGTGCTGGCAGGGGTCCCCTCATGGCTCCTCATTTCCAGGGCTCAGAGTCCATCAACAGCATCCAGTGGTTGTAGAAGCAACTCAGTGCTGGCAGGGTTCTCCATGTGGCTTCTCCAGCTTCAAAGGTCAGGTTCCATCAGGATAAGGCTGTGTGGCTTCTTCTCCAGCTCCTGCAGCTCCTCAGACACTGCCATTTTGTCTTGTCTGTAATTCATCATCTCTGAGACTAACTTTCAACAACTGGGGAGATAGCTTCTCTTCTCCACTAGGGAAATACCGTGAGATTTCCCACACGTATCAGGAGAAAGCCATGCCCACACAGAGGCTTCATTGGCTACTCAGTGACTATCTCCAGATTAAGAGGCTAGACTCTACCCCTACATCTCAATCATGAAATTAACATAAGCATATGACCGCCACACTCTTCTGTTTTGAAGCCCCTTACTTTACTAAATATGACATCTTTCTCCAGGGACTAGGTCATCCTGTAATATATCCAAAGCATATGAGACAAATTCACACAATCCTGACTTTCAAAAAATAATCTGGCTGTGTTTCTTTCAAGACAAATTTGTTTGTTCTTCTGGCAACCTGTGGAACTGTCAAAATTCTTTGTCAACATCATCCTTCAAATGCACTAATTCTCTAGTGTTTCTTAGTCCTTGTCAAGTTTTAACATGCATATGAGGCTATTAAAAATACTATGACAGGTGCACTTTAGTCCTTGTGATAGGTAGGTTTGTTGTGCCATTATGGCCAAGGAAGATAAGTAGGTTTGTTGTGACAACATGGCCAACGAACACGTGAGGTCAATTAAAGGGTGGAGATATAAATGGCTCAGCAATCCCTGTCCTTTTTTTCTTGTTATTGGTTCTTTGAACCAGCCGGCTGCCTTGCTTATCCTGTGTCTCGATTTCCAAGCTACACTACCTGGGAACACCTAATCTGTGGACTATCTTGCTGCTTCACTATGCTACTGGAATGTACACCTCTTGAGCTGGGGACTGTCAGACTCTGTCATCCGGCTGACTGTGGGTGACCTGCTTTGCTGCTTGCTGCCTGTGGCCAGATAGTCTGAATTGCTCTACAGAGGACTACTCGGCGGCCCTCAAGACTCCAAGGACTGCCAGTCTACTAGCTGTCTCACGCAAGTGAGTTGCACCCAGTCATTTGTACTGTTTTATAGATTAGTTAACTGTTTATTTCCTATCTTATATATCCTTCTATCTATATAAATGTATAAAAAGAATTATTAGTGTCCCAGTTTTGTTTCTCTAGCAAACCCTAACATAATCCTCAAAGTGACATCTTTATTCATTAACACTTAAAAAAATGTTAGTAGCCCCAGCAGCAGATTTGTCCAATAAAACAATATGCCATATACTCTCTTCACTGCCAATTCCATGAGCATTAGTTGTGGATCCAAACAAGATGGAATTCTCAGCAACTTCAGTCTGCTCTCTGTTTCTCATGATATTATCTATTGATCCAGTTATGAAGACTGACCTTTTCTACACTGAGTGTAATCCATATGAAAAGCTGTAATTCATATGGAAAACTGTTTTTTTTTTTTTATCTTCATCGGTAAGGGCTTCAAGTCATCTTTACCTTCATCAAGCAAAGCTGTCTCATCTCTATCTCGGATTGTTAATAAGCCTTTCTCCACACTTGATGCCATGTTCTTCCTCAGATTGTCCAGACTCTCAGTATGCGTATTGAATAGGTATTATGAAAAGACACAATCCTAACAGCCCTCTTCCCTGATTTTAAACCACACAGTATCCCCTTACTCTGTCTCGCCAGCTGTCTCTTGGTCTATATGCAGGTCCCACATAAGCACACAGTTGGATGCCTTTGCAGAGGCAAACATTTTATTTCAAATATAGTGAATCTGATTGATCTGAGCTTTGTATTTTGGAACTTTTTTTATTTTATTTTTTAACCAATATAAGAGATCTGTTATTTTACCGGTTGAGTCACATGCATTTATTTATTGTTACAGCAGGTCTTATTTCAGCCATCTTCTTTCTCTTTTTTTGTTTTTGTTTTTGTTTTTTTTTTGGGGGGGGGGCATCACTGCTCTCCAGCGGTGGGAGTAGGAGGCCCAGCCCCACTGCTAGAATTGAACCTCCGTCCCAGTGGGCCGCAGTCCCGCGCACAACCACTGCGCCGCCGGGGCTCAGCCCCCTTCTTTCTCTTTTTTTAAGCCATCTTATTTCTACTTATCTATTTGACATACTTTCTTTTTATTTTTTATTTTTGATAACATTTACAATAGATAAACTAAATTGCCTTTTGCTAACTGGGCATATTTACATTGTTTATTTTGATTTTATGGTTGATGCCAAAGCGTGATAAGACTTGTGTTAGGCTGAGCTCTCTAGAGAAGGAAAACCAATGATTTATATTTATATTTACATATGGAGAGAGAAATTTTTATCAAGAATGTGGTTTGCCCAGTTGTGGAAGTGATAGAAACTGTCCAATCCAATTTCAAGTCTACAGGTTAGATGGTAGGACAGATGCTTCTCCTGACTCACATAGCTTTGGGAGCTGATAAGCTGCATATTGGCAGGACCACAGCAGGCAAGTGAATGCAGGGTCCGAGGGTCAGGCCTGTGACAGAAGAGATGCAAAACTCCAGATCAGCAGGTCAGGTGGCAGGTCCACATACAGGTCATTAATGACTCCCGGGACCATCAGGCAAGGTGATGGGCTCTTTTCCCATGTACAAAGAATCAGAGATAAATGAGCAAGTATCTCAGTTTGTTTGTTCCACATACAGATCAAACAGGTGTGATTTAAAAAAAAAAAAGATGCAATGCAGGATCCAGATATAGTAAAAAGCAAGCAACTGTTTCACAGTGCCTGTTTATGGAGGAAATTGGTACACCCTTGATCAAAAAGAGTCAGCTGAATGCAACTGTATTCTTGGAGGCACCACTGGCTTACTCTGGCCCAAAGCTATGCTTTCGTTCTCACAAACTGGTATTGGGGTTGGAACTTGAGTTGCCCTCCACTCCAATTGTCTTACAACTGCTGGGTGTTCACAGCAGATCCCATCACAGACTTGCTGCACTGTGTTAGGTCCCATCGTGGGAGATTACCAGGCCTCAACTGCCAAACCACGGAGAATCCTGGCCCAGCCCGGTTGGTCCAAAAATCACACACGAGGCTCATGTTTGCTTTTGTCCTCTCAGGGTTTAAAGTACACTAGTCTCTCGATCTCTCTACCACAAGTTCAAGACAAATAACCTCAAATCGAACCAAATTCTCTGCCATCAAGTCAATGCTTATGCAAAGAGACCCTTTAAGACAGAGTAAAACTGCCCCTGTGGATTTTCAAGGCTGTAACTCTCCACAGGAGTGGAAAGCCTGACCTTTCTCCTTTGGAGTGACTATTGGTTTCAAACTTCTGACCTTGCAATTAGCAGCCGATTGCAGAACCACTATGCCAAGACTCCTCATATATCTCGCGAGACTATCGAATTCTTATAGTCTTCTTCACCATACCTCACATTCTTTGTGCCAGAGTATAAGTCAACTGTCACTAAGAATACAGTTGAGGGCTGAGCCCTGGTGGCGTAGTGGTTGTGCGCGGGACTGCGGCCCACTGGGATGGAGGTTCAATTCCAGCTCACAGGAGCAAAGGCTGGGCCTCCTACTCCCACCAGCAGAGAGCAGTGATGCCTACTTAAAAAAAAAAAAAAAGAATACAGTTGAATTCAGCTGACTTTCTTCCTGCAAGGTTTTCTCAAAAATCTCCAGAGAAATCATTTGTATGTAGAGCAAAACATAGGCCTTCCTCTTACATACGAAATTTCTCAATGAAGTAAAAATCAGATAGTTCTCCTTTCTCGGTTTGTTTCTTTTAATTTCTTTTTATCTTTTAAACTATGTACAGGAATCAGTTGACATAGCAGGTCTGAGACTCTTATGCTAGAAAGGCCTGCTTACAATGAGGCTTTGACAGGAAGAGGGGGTGGGGAGGTTGTATTGAACTGTGTCCTCCCCCAAATAGGAAGTTCTATCCCTTGTTGCAGAAAACGTGATCTCATTGAGAAAGATTTCTCTTTGGTTAAAAGTTAAATTCAGTGAGGTCATACAGGAATGGGGTGAGTCTTCATCCTACTTCCTTCTGAGTGATGTCATAGAAAAGGGCAGATGTGGGGGAGGGGCCCGACACTCAGGAACAATCAACACATGCTTCCTGGATTCAGATACTGAGCCTCTCAAACGGGGAGAAAAGCAAATTCTGCTCTTTAGAAACCCCTCAGTTTGGGGTGTTTTGTTATGGCCACCCTGGGGAACTAATGCGACTGGCTTCTGGAAATCTGAGTTGGAAACAATCCCCTACACTGAGCGAAATCTTCCTAAATGATAATGGTGGCTCCGTGTACCTGAATGATTTCTACAGATGATGGAGTATATGCTGCTTTCTCCAAAGCAAAAACAACTCACTGTCATCAAGTCAATTCTGGCTCACAGAAAAAAAAAACAACCCCAAAACACTGAGCCTCTGATTAATATAACAGCAGAAGTTTAATTTGGCGAAGAATACTTAAAAAGACCTTACTAACATTTATAGAGCAGGGAGTGCAAAATTATAAAAGATAAGATCTTTTTTTCAGAGAAACACAACCTTGAGGTAAAGGAATCTTGATACTTCTCCTCCTACAGAAACCAGATCATTCTCAGAACTCACTTCCCACGCATGAGCACTCTCTGATATTCACTCTCCAGATCTCTCTAGAGAGCCATCTCAGGTAGCCGACATCGCTCTGAAAGAGGTCTGCAAAAGCGAAGACAAGAAACCGCCACCTCTGAAGTGATACAGAGGAGCGAAGGGCACATAAACAACATACAAAATACTTGGGTGATTTAATGACATAAGGAAACACAATCGCAAAATCATAAGTTTAGAGAAGAAAAGGTGATGATCTAGTTGAGAAAGGGAGTTGCCACGTCAGACATTATGTTGCATTTGTGTCATAAATTTCTATCAGTGCCATTGTCCATCTCTAAGGTGATTTCTTAGTGAGCTGCTGCACATCTGCTTTCATGAAGGTGGACATTCTGGTTAAATTGGGAAATTTAGCCAGAAGAGGACATCCTGTTTGTTAAGAGAGAGCCAGAGAAAGGAGACGGTCAGAGAGATGGGCTGACGAGATGACCACAGCGATGGACTCGAGGCTACCAGTGTTGGTGACGCTGGCCCAGGCTCAGGGAACCCAGAATGCCACCAGGAGCTGGAGCTGACTCTAAGTCCATCGACAACAACAGAAACACATTGCCTGCGGGAAGTTCTCCCACATCATCCTTATTCAGAGATGACATCATCCTTCCTTTTTCCCAATATTTTCCTCCTCCAAAAAGAGTGGGTGGTCATGAGCACACTGAGATTCTATTCCTGGTGTCTAGGTCTTTAGGAGCCTGGTGGCATAGTGGCTGCTAACTGGAGGTCAGCAATAGAAAACCACGACCACTCTGTCAGAGAAAGATGAGGTTTGCGACTCTCTGAAAGAGTTCATCTCAGAACCTCACAGGGGACAGTCCTATCTTGTACTATAAATCACCGTGAGTCAGAATTGACTGGAGTTTGAATATTTGGGTGTCTAGGTCATCCCGGGCATAGCAAGAAACTTGATGAGCATTAATCACTGAACAACAGAGGAGAGAGTGGGCAATAGGACTTGTGCAAATTGGAAGTTGAGGATCGAATCCATTATTTCTCCCTGCATGTAGGAGTATTTCTTAGACTGTCTTTCTGTCATAACCTCCAAAACATTTCTCCACTCAGGTGAGAGTGTACTGTATGTGTGTGCTGTGCCTTCTTATTCTCTGATGTTCCTGCTTCTGCTCATCTACCTAGGCCTACAGTGGGTTCCTTCTTCATGGCTGTGTTAGGTTAGATTCTCTACAGAAGCAAAAGCAGTGACACTAGTATGTGTTGTACATAGAAAGGGTTTCATATCGAGATGACTTACACAGTTATAGAAAGAGGTGATTTTACTTTGACTCAAGTCAAGCCTCTCCTGACCAGTGGAAGCAGATGCACAGGAAGTCAGATGATGAAGTAGAGAGCGTGGAATGGAGGGGGTGGGGTACAGGCTGGCAGGATGCAGAGGCAATAGGAGTCCAGAGTTGGCCAAATGAATCCACTGCTGGTAGTGGATTCACTACCACTGGCAGCTCCTAGATCAGTAGGCAATTCACAAAGAAGTGCAGGCACCACGCACAAGATTTAGCTTCAGCAGAAGGCCATGGGCCAAAGAAAGTTCAACTCTGTTGAAGCTGTCTCTTCTTATACAAAAGGCCACATGCCCAAGGAAGCATCACCATCAGACTGTGACCTTATTGATAGATCATTCTCTGCACCTGTCCTAACCCAGGAGTGTTTAGTTGCCATAATCCTTAATCATCACAAAGTCTTACTTGGATTTCCTAAATGGGATACCTATTGGACTTAGACATAAACTAGAATCACCCTAGACCCAATGGACATTTAATATAGAGACAAATATCACTAAAAGAAAAATTGACGTGATCTCATCCCAATGATAGAGTCCCTGTCCATTGTTCTGCCTATCTTCTTTCTATCCTCATGAATTGAACAGGACAGTATCTCACTCAAACATGGAGGGCAAATGTTATCAATAAAAACCTGTTCTAACAAATAGGTATGAACTAAGCCAGATTTGCCCAATCATCTTACATAAGAATGATGTAGAAATCTCTCTGGTAAGCTATCAAAACAGAAGGTGTTTTTTCCTCCGCCGGACTCCCATAACCACTTCCGGGACTCTGATACATTTCACAATCTAACCAGAGCATCGACCTTTAAAAAAACTATGAATACCTATTTCATGAGGGAATATACGGGGGGAGGGAGGTCCTCAAACTTTCTGAATTCCAGTTGTTATACAAAGGAGGAGGATGTTTCCTCCTGCTTAACCCGCAGCCATAGTCACTCTAAGTCCATGGGAACCCAATGACAGGGCCAATATTTAAGTAGGGCACTCCAATTATGTAGAGTCATCTGTGGGCCCTTCATCTGGTGTCATGCAAGGGATCACACAGTCTCCTACAAGGCTGGATTAAGCAGGACCTTCCAGTTTAAGTCATAGAAAGTCCAAGTGCTCCTAGCTTCTTAAGTGCAAAGAGAGGAGCATATTGGTTTGTGTGGCTTGAGAGCAGAGGGCCAGAGAATAGGACCTGAAATAAGTCAGAGGAAGTCACCCAAGCCCCTGGCCCCACCCTTCATGCTATCTTTCATTGGATGTTGGCCTTATTCACTGTGTGGGCACTTTGGGCTTCCTCCTTATGGCAGGAAGGAACACCACCACGAGGCTGGACTCACATTTCGGAATCATAACATAAGCCTTGATGGCAGAGTCAGCTGCTCCTCCTACCCCTACCATAGATGACTGGGTTCCTTTGGGTCACTTATACACTCTTCAAGTAGTCATGCCACATATAATAAATGGCCAATCCCACTTTCTGTGCTCATAAGAATGAAGTTCTATAACTGCTATAGCCACCAGAACCACACTAGGTGAGAGAAGAGTTCTTTTATGCACAGTGGCCAGAACAGTTCAAATTAACATATGTTCACTTCAAAATTTGGATCCAATAACATTGGACAGGAATAGTTAGTCCCTGCTTACATCCATTCACAAATATTTACAAGAACTAATTCTTAACCCCAATCTTTATCTTCTGTCCAATAAGTATCAAATGGAAGATAGTCTAGTGGGTACAATGTTGCAGTCAGGGCTTCACATGGTTTTCCTGGTTCAGCCATGGTTAGCAAAACAAAACTGAAATGGAGTGCACACCAACTTGTATGACCATGAGGTGTCAAAGGGATTAGTTATCAGGCTTCAAAGAACTAAAAATCATAATATTGGTGCCCACGTTCCTGATAGGATCACTGATGACAAATGGGCATAAGCAAATAAAGTGAAGTAAGCTGGTGAAGCCCGGCTATCAAAAGATATAGAGTTGGGATCTTATGGGCTTGAAAGTAAACAAGCGGCCATCTAGTTCAGAAGCAACAAAACCCACATGGAAAAAGCACACCAGCCTGTGTGACCATGAGGTGTCAAAGGGATCAGGTATCAGGCATCAAAGAACTAAAAACTATATCACTATAAATGAGAGGGAGTACAGATTGGAGACTCAAAGCCCAGCAATAGGTGAAGCAATATCCCCTTACAGAGAGGTCTCAGGGAGGAGATAAGCCAGTCAAGGTACAGTGTAGCAGCAATGAAATATGCAACTTTCCTCAAGTTCTTAAAGGCTTCCTTCCCTCCCACTATCATGATCCTAATTCTACCTTACAAATCTAGCTAGATCAGGGGGTCTACACTGGTATGGACAGGAGCCCGAAACATGGGGAATTCAGATGATCCTTTAGGGACCAGTGGTCAGAGTGGTGATTATGAGGAGAATGAAAGGAAGGTGGAGTAGAAAAAGGGAACCAATTGCAGGGATCTACATATAAGCTCCTCCCTGGGGTATGGACAACAGGAAAGTGGGCGAAGGGACACATCAGTGTACGATGTGACAAAATAATGACAATTTGTAAATTATTATGGGTTCATAGGGAAGGGGGATGGGAAGAGAGGGGAAATATAGGGAACTGAAACTGGGGACCCAAGTAGAAGGAGGATGTTTCAAGAATGATCATGGCAACAAATGTGTAAATGTGGTCTGTATGCAATTGATGTATGTATTGATCATGATAAGAGTTGTATGAGCCCTCCAATAAAATGATTTATTTTTAATAAATAATGGAGTGAATGGAGTTAATCTGTAGAATGTTTGTGTACTAGAACAGTAACTGAAACGGTAAAAATTACAGGTCAATGCCCTGCTGTTTTAGGACAATAAGAAGTAGTTACATATCAAGCAAACATCCCAGCCCAGTCCAGATGAACTCCATAAGCCCAATGAGTCTGATACTAGCCCATAAGCCCCTCTTCTGACTCACACAGCCACATGCAATGATACAAACTGGAGGAATATCAATGGACAGTGGGAACAAAGTCTTGTGGCTCCAGTGGCGGTGGCAGCATCCCAGCGTGGCTCTTCAACAGGAAGGTGAGGGCAGGGTCCCCATGACCCTCCTTATAAGAAGGTCATGCCCACAAGAAAACATCATCAGGCTGTGACCTGATTGACAGACTAGACTCCACCACTACAATCTATTTATCAGTTGGCATGAAATTATGCAACTACTGTACATGCTAACAACTTAATCTCCCTCCTAGATACCCGTGAAACTAGTAAATTAAAAGGCAGGTTGCATTTAAAAAAGAAATTTAGAAGACTTTTCTAAACATGACACAAATGTCTCAGTACTTAAAAGACTCAAAATTTGACCATCCACAAATGACAACCTTTCCAGTCAAGAGTATTATTTAAGTCAAAAGATAGTGACACATGATGAAAAAAGTGTATGGAAAATGAGAAGGCTTATTATCTTTAGTAATTAAATGGATATTATAAGTTAATTCAGATGAATAAATTCAAAGAAAGCACGAGGTCTACAAGAGAAATATATATAAAGGGGCATCAAAAAATTCATGGAAAATGGAATTATAATATAATGGAGATGTCTGAACTTTTTTTTGTCTTCTCATATAGTTAACCAAATTATCAAGATATGCTCATCCTTCCTAGTAATCAGGTAAGTGGGAATTAAAACAAGAAATATGATTAAATATAAACCTTAGAACCATAAGAATCATCAATGAAAAATTAGGGACAAACTGAAGGTCCCTAATACCAGACATAAATAGACTACCAAATATAATGAAAAACACCCACACAATAGAAGACAAAATAGAGGACTAGAATCTTCTAAAAATTTGGCATTTACAACGTTCCTCTAGTTCCCATGCTGCCTCCCACCCACTATCATGACCCCAATTCTACCACATAAATCCAGCTGGACCAGGACATGTACGGTGAAGTTGGAAACATGGGAAACTTGGGATAGATGGTCCATCAAGACTGGTAGTGGGAGTGGTAATGCCAGGAGGGTGGAGGGATGGAGGAATGGAAAGGGAGAACCAGCTTCGGGGATCTACACGTAGCCTCCTCTCTGGGGCACGGACAGCAGGGAGGTGAGTGTTGGGACACATTGGACAGTGTACAGGATGAAAAAAATGATTTGTAAATTGCTGGGGGTCCAAGGGGAAGGGGGGGAGGAAGGGTAGTGTAGGGAGCTGATAATGGGGGCCTCGAGGGAGGGAGAATGTTTTGAGAGTGATGATGGCAATGGGTGTGTAAAAGTGGCCTGCATACAACTGATGTTGTTAGGAATTGTGATGGGAGTTGTGTGGGCCCCCAATAAAATGATTTATCAAAAAAGGAGGGGGGGAGGGGAAAGGGGAGGTGTTTTGTTTTTTTTTAAAGAGGAGCTTGTACCAAGGGCTCAGGTGGAAAATATTTGGAAATGTGTGTGGCAACATGTGTGCAAATGTGCTTGATATAAATGATGTACTGAATGTTGTAGTAGCTGTTAAGAGCCCCCAATAAAATTTTTTTAAAAATTGGCATTTATGTTCATTAAAAGAGGACCCACAGATCGGGGAAAAAATATATCAAATAAAGGGCTAATTTCAAAAATCTATAGAACTCTGTAACACTTTAATAAAATAAACATAAATAGTCTCATCAAAATATGGGCACAAATAAGAATAGATAGTTTATTAAAGATGATGTCCAGGTGTCCAAGAGTCATATGAAGAACTTTTCATTAACTATAAGAGAAAAACAAATTAAAACAACGAGATTCCACCTAAGACCAACACATTTAGCATTTTTTAAAAAAATAGAAAGTAATAAATTCTGGAGAAGATGGTAGAGATTGGAATGCTTTTACATTGCTGGTAAAACTATAGAATTATACAACCACTATGGAGATAAGGTGGCACTTCCTTCAAAAAAATACTAATACAAATATCCTAGGATCCTGCAATCTCTCTTTTTGGTACATAATCTAGAGAAATAAGGAGCACTATATGAACAGATATATACATATCCATATTCACTGGAGAAATTTCTATAATAGTAAAAAAATGAAGCCAATTTTAAAAACTCGTTCTTTGTAGGAAAATATGAACAATCTCTGGTAGCTACACACAATGAAATCTGATGCATCCTTAAAAAACAATGACGATGGGAAATAGGGGGAGCTGGTACCAGGATCTAAGTAGGAGGATGTTCAAGAATAATGATGGCAACAAACATACAAACATGGTCTGCATACAATTGATGCATGTATTGTTCGTGATTAGAGTTGTATGAGCCCCCAATGATTTTTTAAATTTTTTAAATCATTATGTACCACACAAAAACAAAACAAAAAGTGAAGATTCTGGTTTTTTTGTTTTTGTTTTTGTTTTGTTTTTTGGGCATCACTGCCCTCTGGTCGTGGGAGTAGGAGGCCCAGCCTTTGTGGTGCCGCTGCTGGAATTGAACCTCCATCCCACTGGGCCGCAGTCATATGCATAACCACTATGCCACCAGGGCTCAGCCCCAACGATTCTGTTAAATATGGAGAAAACTGGAGGGCACTGTGCTTAGCAAAGTTAATCTCATAAATATCTCATGACACCATTACTATAACGGAAAAAGGAATAGAAGAAAAATGGTTTTCAAATCAAAGGAAAAGACTTTAAGACAATGATGAGGCCTGTGGACATGGGGGCATGCGGAGACAGGGAAGATGAGCAGGGAGGAGAGGGTTAGAATGGGAGAAGCAGGCAGATAAGGAAGGCCTGTGGGTGGAAAAAGAAGAAGGAAGAGGAGGAGGAAGATCCACAACCACTGTTTTGTGGTCAGGGCTTGTGCAGCTACATGTTGCATGAATTCTTTGTACATGTTGCAGTTCACCTACAAAAGGGACAATAATAATAAAGTTTTTTTTTCTTTTTAAAGAGGGAGAAAAGGATCACAGCCTTAAAAACAAAGAAACACACAAACAAAAAAACACAGATTCCTTACCCTCCAGATGTAAACACTGGTCTGAGGAGTTATAAAAGGAGGAAAAGTAAAATTGAAACAGACCTCACTTATTTTGTGACACACAAGTTAGTTTCAAACCAACCAACAAAAACCAGATTTTTTCAAATATTCCTTGGCAAGATGATAGCATAGGAATATAGGACAGAATTGAGACTGTTACTCTTTACAGGAGTGGAAAGCCTTGCATTTCTTCTGTTTGGAGCTATCTCAGTCCATAGGGAGCGCTCACACACACGAATACTTTGTTATTAGAGAGGGACTAGCTCTGGGTTTTTCTAAGAAGTGAACCAATGAAGCATTGGTGTGTTTGTGTCTAGAAGAGAGAGAGATTGACTTCAAGGAAATGACTCACCAAGTTATGAGAATGAGTCTCAAAATTATACATCAGGCGGGGTGGGGGGCTGTGAATTTAAAATCTGCTGGTGCAGATTGCGCCAAGGAATGGCACCACCACCCCATTAGGATACTGCACCTGCACATTCTAGCAAGGATTATCCTGGGGGATTTTGTTAGGGTATTTCACCCCATCCACCCTATGTCCCTGACCTTACTTCTTCAGACTTCCATGTTCTGCAAAATCTAAAGTTTGTGACGTTCACAGGGTGACATCACAGGAACCAGGGGTCATGTACTGCAGAGAGAATAGAGTCTCTTGGGAGCTCTTCCAGAAAAGACACATACTCTGGAGGCAGACCACACACACAAGGTAACTTCCCTTACAACCGAGTATCAGATCATGTCATGAACAAATACTTCCTCATCTCCAGTATGCAATAGCTACTGGGCCAGTGTCTCCTAACCCACGGAGAACCATGGTAATCTGACCTGTCTCGTGATATTGACCATCAGAATGCGGAAACTGATGTAATTTCTTTAGAACATGACTTAAAAATAAAGGATAAAATAAAACTTAGCAATAGAGATACAAAAAAGTCAGTGCACATACCCTGTCACCATCAATTCCTCTCTTGCATGAATGTGCAGATGCGTTATCATCATCGGGCAGGGGGGTGTATGACACTTTGGCACAACTTTTCTGGCCATTTTCTCACCAGAGCTGGCTTCCATTTTCTTGAGATATTTGCATAAGTGCATGGAATTGTCCTGTGTTCTATGGCAGGTGTTCTTGAACTTGGGCCAAGGACTGACACCACCCCCCCTGTATAATACTGCACCTGCACATTCTAGCAAGTACTATTCTGGAGAATTTTGTTAGTGTATCTTACCCCATCCACCTTGTATGTCTCTGACCTCACTCCTTCAGACTTCCGTGTTCTGCAAAATCCAAAGAGCACTGAAACGAATACAATTTGAGCCCCTGGAGAATGCCCAATTTTCCATTCTGATGTGATTTTAATTTAAAAGTGCAGAATTCTTTGGGGGGAAAATTAGAAATACAGCACTTGGGATGGAGGCTATGATCCATGCCCCCCCAAATCTTTTTTTTAAAAAAGGCTGCTATCATTTTATAGCATTACCTTGACTTACCATCATATGTTTTCACTAAAGACTATTTATTATGTATGTATTATGTATTATGTAGACATTATGTATTATGTATGTATGGGCATGCAATGATAAAGGAAGATTTTCAAGTATATTGACAAAGAAAATGTGAAGCTTATCACAGTAGTCTAAGTTAAAATCCAGAGTGAGATGTGAATGCAGAGTTTCTTAATGTATACTAAAAATCTGTTTTTTTACTACAGGGCAGTCAGACTTGGAGACAGAAGGAAGCCTCAAAGCCTATTTTTTGTAAATATTAACTTAAAAAAACTATTCTTCCAGCAGCAGATAAAAACTGCTACATGGGATACTCTCAAGATCATTGCTGCTGCTCCTTAATTTTTGTATCAAAATTCATTCAGACAGTGTACTGATTAGTTACTAAAACACATCGGGACTCATCCAGGAGGCTGTGGTTCATAGTGCCCCTGCTTATTGTGTCTATTGTTAAACAAGATGTAGCTCTGAGGGGGTGGACTGGCTGGCAAGGAGAACGGGTGTCAGTAGAGACTCTGAAACCACTTTAGAACATAAGGAAGTTAAAACAAATGGCAGAAATGACAAGGTGAAAAGGTTAAACAGAAGATGGCCAAAGATGGCCCCAAAAAGTATAATGAAATGTGCAAAGACGTGGAGTTAGAAAACCAAAAGATAGGATGAGGGGCAGCCATTCAGACCTGCATTGGTTGATATTTTAATGTTGTTTTCTGACACACTGATAGAAACCAAAGAGTGTACCTGCAAAGTCACTACATTGGCAGAACTTTCCTTCTGCATAAGATCTCTAGTATGTGGTGTCACATGACTTCCCATGGACAGCTTTCCCATCTTGACTGAATTGAAGGCTTTTCAATTTTGAGTGTGTGTCAAGAAAACTTTTTAACACAGGTAAAAGTTTGCTACCCAAATTTATTACAGCTATGTTGTACCTATACTAAATGAAATTGCTTTGATGAGACATGAGCTGTTCATGTTTTTAAACTTTTTTTAATTTAATGATTTAAAACTTTACAGAATAAATTGGATTTCCATTGAACAATTTCCATATGGATTGCAATCTCCAGGATAGAGCAGCACTCTTCCCTCTTCTGCCCTTACTGTTCCTTCTTGTTTTTAAGAGTTTCGATGTTCTGAATGGCTGCCCCTCATCCTAAAAGGAGTCATATGACATCAGAGGATTTGTCCAGATGAAAAATCCCATGAATACAGAGAATGTGGCACTATGTATGCATTAAGTGACTGACAACAACTCCAGGTATCCAATTACATTTTTTTTATCTTCTACAATACCCATAGGAAAAACGTAAGGAGTATTTGGACAGAAGGACTAAACAAAATAGGTGCCACGCTGTATGACTGCATTATAAATGCTGTGGGAAATCATGCATACAGAGACTGGGAAAGCCTGATAGACTAATCTTTTGTGCATATGTACATTGATATCAAGAGCAATATCTTATTTTCCATTTGATCTCTTTTTTAAATCCTGTTTGTGGCTTCATGCTATGTCCATTGTGACCATGTTCACTGTGTTAGCTGGAGAAATGCAGTGACCATAGAGCAGGAATGTGAATGGCCTTGCTCTCCTACAGAAGTTTGGGGAAGTTGAGAAGCACTGTTCTACAAGATCTGTCACATTAGGAATACTTTGGGAGACTGTACAATCAAAGCCACAAGGGAAACTGTAGACAAGAGTTTTATTGAAGGAAAAGCAGCCCTCCTTGTTTCAAACACAGGCGCACAGTACTCCAGCGTCCTAAGAAATCCATCCCCTCTTTGGTCCTGCCTCACAGACGGTGGCTGAGGATGGCAGCAGGCCTTAGACAAGCTGATTTTTGAGACCCACATGACCGCTATCATGAGAAATTTTGACTTGAGGATACCATTGTGCTATTGCTGGTCTATCCAGGTTGAACAAATTTCAGGGGAATCTTAACTACCCTATACTTCTCAGACCTGCAAGAATCTTTCATTTCAACCGAATGATAATCCTCTCATCTTTAAGTTCAATGGAATAATTCTTTCCCCTTTGTAATAGTGTTGTAGGGGACTGTTAAATTGGGGTAACC
>PVJH01013096.1:0-39229 GCA_004026705.1 Nesogale talazaci | reverse complement strand
AGATGTACAATTGGCAAGTGTTAAACAGTATATTAGCATTAACAAGTCATGTTACAATGCCTGGCATTTCATATTAAATGATTAAATAATCTGAAAAAAAAAAGAAAACCAAAAGATAAGGACACCCTCAGCATTTCCCCTCTGAGAAAGTTGAAGAAAAGATTTAAGACTCTAGTCGAACTACTGAAGGATTCTTGGGAGGGGGGGCCTCACTGCCCTGGTGGGAGTAGAAAGCCCAGTCTTGCTCCTGGAGAGCTGCTGCTGGATTTGAACCACCAACCCTGTGGGCCGCAGTCCCACACACAACCACTACGCCACTGGGGCTCAGCCTGTACTGAAGGATTCTAATTGAATGGGGCACGAAGCAACAAATGAAGATGTAAGGACAACAAAGAATCACTGAACCAAAAAGAACTGATCGGTATTCAATCATTTCAGAAAGTAGCATATGATCAAGTACTGATGATATTAACGAATAAGACCAAACTGCTCTGAAGGCATTAGTGAAAACAAAGCTCCAGGAATTGATAGCACCAACTGAAAGTGCCTCAACAAATGATGGAGGTAGTTACTCATCCAAGTTGGGAAATTTTAAAGAATTTGACCAATTGAATGGAGATCAATATTCATGTCCATTTCAAAGAAAGATGATCCAACAGAATGCAGAAAGTATCAAACAGTATCATCAATGTCACATGCAAGGACAGTCTTGCTGGGGATATGTCAAAGACAGTTGCGGCAGTACTCTCACGGGGAACTGCTAGAAATCCAAGCTGGATTCAGAAGAGGAGGTGAAGCAAATAATATCATTGCTGGTGTCAGATGCATCTTGGCTGAAAGCAGAAAATACCACAAAGATGCTTACTTGTATTTCACTGACTAAAGCAAAGGCATTCCCTTTTGTGGATCATAAGTTATGACAATGTGACAAGGAATGAGACTTCCAGAAGCCTTCGATGTTCTCCTGGCGAAACTACGTCGACCAAGGAGCATTGGTTTGAGGAGAATAAGGGGACACTGTGTGTGTTAAATTCAGGGAAAGTATGACCCAGGGTTGTATCCTTTCATTCTACAGATTCCACCTGCATGCTGAGCACGTCATTCGATTAGCGGGACTGTGTGAAGAAAATCTCAACCTCAGGATTGCAGGGAGATGAATCAATAACCTGTGATAAATAGAGGACACAATCTTGATTGTTAAAATTGAAATGGACTTGAAGCACTTGCTGAAGACCAAACACTCATCTTTCCTTAAGGGTTAACACTCAGTATAAAGAAAACAAAAACCTTCACAATGGAGTCAAAGACAATGTCGTGATACGTGGAGAAAACACAGACGGGGCCAAGGGTTGCATTGTAGATGAAAGCACAGTCAACACCCAGGAACACCTGGAGTCAAAAAAGCCAACAATATCTTACATTGTATAAAGTTGCTACAAAAGATCTTTTGTACATTGTATAAAGTATTCAAAAGCAAAGACAATACTTAGAGGAGTCCGGCGTAGCTGACCCGAGCTATTAACTTCTCAATTGTTGGACAATGGGAAAGGAAGATAAAAAAGAATGGACACATACAGATTTCATACTGGTGAGTATACACCAATATGTTTTAGAAGTAGAGCCCAAATACTCCTGAGAAATAAATGAGGGTGGCAAGACTTGGTTTTACATTATGCTTGGTTAAGCAGAGGGTGAGCAAAAGAGAAGAAACCTCCAAGGGGAGGAATGAACACAGTGGCTTGCAATGGTGCGTACAAACACAGTGGTTCCCAGGATGGTGGAGGTTAAAGGGTTGGCTGTCCTCACTTGGAAGCCACCACTGAAGAAAGACCTGGCCATCTATTTCCATATGGATCACTGCTTTGGAAAATGCACAAGACAACAAGTCTGTGTTACTAATTGCATCATTTGGTATCTGTATCTCCCTCCCGGCCCTTTCTGCATCATAAATTGCTTGGGAAAATGAACGTTGGAAGTAATACTTATGTCACTTCCGCGAAAGAATTCGGTAACACCCACGCACAGTTGTTTTGCTTGAATCTTGCAAAAACATTTTCAGATTTTAATATTTTCCTCCAGCTCTAGAGAAGATTGAGAAACGGACAGGCCCTCTTTTGAAAAGTAGGGCTGCTTCAGTCACATTTTTCACCAGCCCCTTCGCTTTTTTGCAAAGGTGCTTTTTCCAGTAGTGTTCCCCCTTGACAAATAGCAACGGTCCGTTAAACGATCAGAAACTATGAAAACAAAGCCGGTTGCCAGAGTGTCACTCTTCTTTCACCATATCCTCATTCCTTTGATTGAGGTTCAAGGTGCTAGGGACGCTTTTTCACCTCTGAAAACTGTCTAACGGCCTCCCCAGAGAGACTCGTGTGTAAAAGGCACAGTCTCAGCCGGGGGCCAAAGCGCAGCGGAAATCCTATAGGCCAGCCACGTTCGCTTCCCGCCCAGATCGACCTGGAGCAATGGTCCACCTGGGAAAGGGAGGCCAGCCTAAACTACAATTCCCAGGAGGCACAGCGGGAGCGGGACTCACGCACGCGCAGCCCTGGCCCCGCGGCCCAGGTTTTGCTGCGGGGCCTTCTGGGAGCGGGAAATGGCCGTGCGGCGGCTGCGACTCGGTGTCCTTCGGGTCCCGGCGGCCCCGAGGCGCGGGGGCCGCGTTGACAGCACGTCGCAGGCCTTTGGAGAGGTACTCGGGCTACCGAGGGGGCAGTTCACGAAGCTGGTGTACCCGCTCCGGGAGCTCACGCGCCATCTCGCTCCGGACTCGGGGCACGACCTTCACCTGCGGACCTTCGACCCCAGCCCGGAGGACCTCGCGCGGGCGGAGCACCTCTTCGCGACGGCGGCCCGGCACCGCATCGAGTACGTCAGCTCGGCCGTGCGCCTGGACCACGCCCCCGACCTCCGGCGCCCCGAGGTGAGGGCGGCCGAGGTCGCCCCCGCGCGCTCCGACGGCCCCCGGGGCCCCGCGGTGCCGCCCGTGCGCTCACCGTCTGCTGTTGTTTTGCACCCAAGGGGGGAGAGTGGTAGCTTTGTCCTGGTTCATTTTCCAGCTTTGGAAATGTACTTCTCAACTCACTAAACGTGTGTAGCTTGAACTGTTCGGGTAGTGCCTATAGACGAATGTGGAAGGTTTCAACCCGACCCTGACAAAAGTCTCTCACTGCCTTCTTTATTAGCCCTTATCTATTTAAATTCCCATGCATCGCGCCTAATTGAAAACATGTCCAAGTAATTTTGGCCCAGTGAAGAACTGAATTTAAACATCTCACAACATGAGTCAAGCCCTGTCAGTAGGAAGCTTTTGGACAATCGGAATGTGCACGCACGTGCAAAAACCCACCCTGTTTTTACATGATAACAATGTGGAAAGTTCATCAAACACCTCTTAAATTTTGTAAAATTTTCTGAGCCCCGTCCCCATGGGCCTTCGAAGGCTTAATAATTTGTGCCAACCCTGCATACGAAGGAATCTCAGGTGTCCTTAGGTTTGCAGTCAATGCACTACTACACTGGAACTTTTCATCCCCAGACATTGAGAACTGCCGTTTACATTGAAGGACCCCACTGGTGTGGTGGTATAAGCACAAGGTTGTTGCTTCAAACCTACCAGCCGCTGCACAGGATAAAGATGAGGCTGCCCGCTCCCGTAAAGATGTACAGTCTCTAAAACCCTATCTGGGTCACTGTGAGTCGGAATCTAATGGCTAGCCAGCATTTGGGATTTTAGCATTGGATCTAATCTGCCAGGACATTCATATTTCTTGCAGGGTCCTTGCATTTTGCATGTTGACCTGGTTTGGCAGAAATACAAGGAATACCTCTCAAAAACCAGACTTCCTCCCCATACCCCAAAGCTATGTATTTAAATTTTTTTTAACAAAACATCCTTATTGTCAAATCTGAGATTCCATTCTTGAAAACATTTTCAAACTCATTTCTTTGGGTGGCTGACAGCACCTCCCACATTTTTTTTTCTTCACTATCAAATTGCTGCCCTTTTCATGACCCACTTTATTCTCAGAAACAAAAGAAGTTGCATGGAGCAAAGTCAGGTGAATCAGGTGCTTGGGGTAAGAGAGGCATACTGTTTTAGTGTTTTTTTTCCCAAAACTAGCATGCTGAGATGGCTGTGTGGGCAGGTACATTGTCATGGTGGCAAAACCAGTCCCTCTTCTGCCACAAATCAGGCCTTTTTGGTCACACACTGTTATACATCTTTTCAGAACCTCTAAATGAAAAGCTTGATTAACAGTCAGACCTGGTGGGACGAACTCCAAATGCACTAGCCCTCTCACATCATCAGCCCCTTTTTTCCTGTTTTTGTTTTCTTTTGGGGGTGAACCCCCTTGTATTTCATATTTCAAGTCCTGTCCGTTAAATGCCCCACCCCATTGTACTAATAACTAAAAAAATGCCATCACAAATTTTCAGAAGACCCCAGAGGGTGATTCTGGCTTCCTTGGGCATCCCTGGTTTGTTTTGTGCCCGTTTCAGTGCTGTCGAGGCTGTTCCACCCCACCTCCCCTGTGTACAACAGAACAAACACTGCCCATCCTCGCAGCCACTGCTGTTGCAGCCCATTGCTGCAGCCACTGTGCTCATCACTGATGCCCACTATACCAAGGGCTGGGTGCCCTTCCCCAAGGAGAGTTCCCACCGAGAGCATGTCCAAAACAAGGGAAGACAAAGCCTCCACCTCCTCTGTTCTGAGGAGCTTTCTGACAGTACCGCGAGACACATTTGTTTTGTTCTTCAGGTACTCCCTGTTGTTCCCAGTCTTCTTCATCAACACTGGCATTTAAAGGCATTCGTGATTTTTCGGTCCTTTCATCTGGATATGAGGCCGTGAAAATACCAAGGCATTGGTCAGGCCCACCTTAGTCCTTGAAGTGACATCTTTGTTCTTTAATGCTTCAAAGAGGTTTGGCGGCAGATTTGCCTGTGGATCCATTTCAATGTGCGTTTTTGAGTTGCGCGTACATCTTTTGATTTCTTGATTGCATCTTCCACGGGGTGTGCATGTCAGTTCAAGTAAAATGAAACCCTTGAGAACGGCATGTATGACTCCATGTATCATGATGCCGTCTTTGGGTCTGGTTGCGAGAATTTTTTGTTTTCAGTGAGGTGTGATCCATAGGAGTGCTGCAGTCTTTGCACTGCATCTGTTAAGTGCTTTAAGTCCTTTGACTTTCAGCAAGTAAGGTAGTACCAGCTGCATATCCAAGGTTGATAAGAAGCCCGCCTTCAATCCTGATGTCAAGTTTTTCTTCATAAGCCATCTACAGATTGTGTAAATATGGTGAAAGGACTGATACACATCTTTCTTGACTTAAACCTTGAGGTATACCTCCTTGTTCTGTTTGAGTTCTGTTCTTAGTCTATGTACAGATTCCACAAGAACATAAGTGTTCTGGTGTTCCCATTCTTTGTAATATTTTCTATAATTTGCTGTGATCCAAATGCCTTTGCTGAGTCAATGGGACATAGGTAAACATCTCTCCAGTTTTCTCTATTTTCCACCAACGTCCCTCTGACATCGGCAATGATACCCTTTATTCCATAGCTCCTAAGTCTGCTTTGAATGACTGCAACTCGTTTAGCTTTCACACTGAAGCACCTCTCTCAGGAAGTTACAGCAGAATATTGGCGTGGGCATTCTCCCCCTCCCAACCTAATGGTGGAAGTGACAGCCATGTGTGCCTAACTCGGGTCAGGGATATTTTCTTGCCTCGCACACTCCAGAGGAGGACAACGCAAGCTTGATTGGAACCGGAGATGGCGAGGAAAAGGAATAGCCTCACTTGTTTCTCCGCCCTCTGGGAGCTAGGAGCAAATGCAAGTCTGGACATGTAGCTATACTTTAGAGACAGTTTTATTGAAGAGTATTTTTCACTTCAGAAAATTTACACGTACAGAATGTGTAATAGGTGCTGCAAATATTCTTGAGTAGTGTCAGTATAATTGAAAGCACAGCTCTCCAGGTAGATCATACATTCAACTCTCAAGTCTTTTTAGGGGTATGATTTTGGACTAGTTTTTCAACGTCTCTTAGCTGATAATTCGCCACCCCCACCCCCATGGTAAAATGAGGAAAATGGTTACCTTGCAGGTAAATAAGAAAATAGGTTAGTGCTAAGAACAGTGCCTGCCATGTAGTAATTATTCAGAGTACATATTAGATGTATGTTATAACTTGAGGTTTGACTAGCTGTTAGCCGCTTTTTACATAGGTAGACAAGCCTGCAAACAGCTTGATAGGGTTTTGCAGCTAATAGGACATACATGTGTGTGTGTGTATGCTCTAGCACTAAGTCATTTTCTTTTTCCTTACATAAGGTGTGTTTTATTGGCAGAAGCAATGTTGGAAAATCCTCCCTAATAAAGGCTTTATTTTCACTGGCCCCCGAGGTCGAAGTCAGAGTCTCCAAAAAACCGGTATGTTGAAATTGTTATAGCTAGACTATCTCTGAATTGATGGCAGTGCAAAAAATCATGTTTGTCATTTGAGTTCTTGGAGTCGTTTCTTCCAAGCAAGTAGTAAAGTAAGCCAAACTCAGCCCACTGCCACCAAGTCGCGTCTGCCTCCCAGACCCCATAGTACAGAGGAGACCTGTCCCTGTGAGTCTCGGAGGCCTTCAGGGAAGTAGGCAGCCTCATTTTCTCTCCTGAAATAGCTGGTGGGTTTGAACCCTGACCTTGTTGGGTTAGCAACCCCCCCCCCCCGCCCCACACACACACACACACACACACACACACACACACACATCTTACCACCCCACCAGGGCTCCTTCAGCAGAAAAAACATTTTGTTTAGCCAAGTTTATTTTAGCAGTCTTAATCATTGAAGAAATCGCCCCTTTGGTCAAATCTTTTTATTTTTGTTTGTTTGCTTGTGTTTTTTGGTTTGTTTTTCTGGGGGGCATCACTGCCTTCTGGTGGTCTTGGGAGCTACCCAGTGCTGTTCCTGAGAGCCGCTGCTGGATTTGAACTGCCAAGCCCGCGGGCCGCAGTCCTGCACTCTACCACTTAGGCCACTGGGACTCAGCCCTGGTCAAATCTTTTAAAAGAGTTGTAAAATAATTATCCTTATTGTCATTGTATGGGAACAGTGCTTGTTCAGTCGTTGGATTCTTGCCTTCCCTGCAGGAGACCCAGGTTCAATCCCTAGCCAGTTCAGTTATGTGCATTCACTGCCCATGTGTCCCTGGAGGCTTGCATGTTGCTGTGACGCTAAACAGGCTTCAGCAGAGCTTTTAGACTAAGGTGGACTAGAAAGAAGGCCTTGTGATCTCGTTTCAAAGCTCAGTCCGTGTAAATGGTATGAATCACAACAGTCTGAGCTTTGCACCCAGTGGGATGGCACAGAACCCGGCGGCTATTCGGTCCATTGAACATGAGGTTGTCGTGGGTGAGGGCCAACGTGATGTCATCTAGCAACAGCCTGTACTTGCTTCCATGACATTGACTAGGTCGGCACTGAGTTTAACGAAACGGTTTCTTTGATTCTTATCTTCTTTTTTGCACCTTGCTACTCTATAAGGATCCCTGGTGATGCAGTGGTTAAACACACACTTGCAAACCAAAAATTTCATTGTTTAATCCCATGAGCCACTCTGAGAGAGAAAAATGTAGCAGTCTGTTTCCATAAGATGTTCAGCCTTGGAAACCCTGTGGGGTCACAATGAGTCAGCCTTCAACTTGGTGGCAATGGGTTTAGAACCTTATCTGTGTATATAAATATGTAGTATATACAGTAGTATATATGTGTATATACTATATATTAATAAATAGTGTGTACATATATAGCTAGGTTCAGAAAGAAAGGCATAGACATTGTCCTTCATATACCAAAAACCAAATTATGAGGGGACTTCAGAAAATTGCTTGTTATTCAAGTCAGTCTGCTATAGTAGTTTTCTATAATTTTCTTTACTTCCTCAGTGATGCAGACCCCCCTCTACCAATAGCTGAAATACCTTCGTCTTAAAACTCAGCCCTAAGTCCATTACTATCCATACAAATGCGTGCTCATCCACGCACCCCTCCCACATCCATTCTCGTGTGGAAACTATTTTCTGTTCCTCTCCACTTAATATACTAGCTGTCATGGTTCCCTTGCTTGTGGTCAGCAGAAGTTAAGTGTTGATGAACGTTGTTTTTATTCTTTAACCCTCTCACTTCAGTGCTGCCCTGCAGCACTGTAGATAGAAATAACTTATCTACCCTGTCACTTCCTGTTCTGTGAGGACAAGTGTGGTTCAAACATAATTTTCCTGTAACTACACAAATACAGTGACCTAGGAACCTAATCCCCTTTTAAAAGCATCTGTCCTCTAAAAATATTTCTTCTAAGTTTCAAAAAATTCACTAACCTTAATTTATATAAATCCGTTGCTATGAGGGATTATTCCCCCATAGAGCATGGTGAAATCATCATCTTTACATGGGTTTTTGTTGCTTAAATACTTAGTTACAAAATCATTCATGCTTTTAAAAAACTTAAGTGAAAACACCAAAATGTAGGCACAACATCTTGACACTCTGGAAAGAGTGTCCTATGCATAATAAAATACAGTGAGGCCTTATTTTGCTCTGTCACTCGGAGTTTTTTCCCCTTTCATAGGGTGCAGTCTTTGTACTTTTTTGTTGCTCATTCTCTGGCAGCTTTCTGCCTTCAACAAGTTCTGGCTTCCACGGGTTTTTCTGCACTGGGCTTTGTGAGTAGGACTTGGAGAAACCTTGATGCCTGAGGGGATGCATTTTAATGCAGTGACTAACTTTTTCACCACCAGAGACATTTAGTGAAGCAAGAAATATTTTTCTTTCAAAATATTTTTCCTACATGTTCCAATTTGGAACCTAAATTTCTTCCTAGGTCATGCAGATTTTATGTACAAGAGAACAAACAAAGTAACAAGCACAGTAGTATATTCTGAACTTGCCACCAGCCGCTCCTCACATCTTTCACTGTATAGTCAACAAAAGACCTATGACTTTCTCCAGAATCCTGAGGATTTAATAAACACTTGACAACTTGGGGGTAGAAAGTATTTTGCAATATGAGCTATATAAAGGGTATGTTTTAAGATGTGTTTAATTTTCTGTTTACCTTCTAAGGGACACACAAAGAAAATGAACTTTTTCAAAGTCGGAAAATACTTCACAGTGGTGGACATGCCAGGTTATGGCTATCGAGCCCCTAAAGATTTTGTTGACATGGTAGAGGCCTACCTAAAAGAACGGAAGAAGTAAGGAAACACTTTTCTTCTCATAGTTATACATTTATCTGAGCATTCTGTACACAATGAACACTTCTGTCGTTGCGAATGAAGGCCCATTTTATTCTGCAGTCCAACATTTAGGATTAAAATATGCACTGCTTGCTTAGTGTCTGCCTGTATGTAAGTGTAATTGTTTTCATAAATTAACACTGTATAAAATACTTGAGCAGAGTTGGTTTATTTGTTTTTAGTGTTTTTAAAAGTCAAACTTAGCTAATTTTGAAAATGAGAATTGTTGCAACGTATCTGATTTTAATAAACTTAAATGTTTATCTTTCTTAAAATACTTCTGATATAGCAACATATCTTTTAGGGGCTTGTGTTTCTTGATTTGCATATACATTTAGAAAGCAATGTTGAATTTTTGAAGTGTAAAGAAATGGTTATGCATATTTTGATTGTAGCTTTTCGGGCAAGTGTCAATTTTCATAGAAACTAAGATGAAGTAATTACTTCAGAAAGCACAAAATACACTGTGCTTGTTTCACTGTGCTTGTTTCTAGGACTCTGTAAGGTATGTGAAGGGTTCTTGATTTGTTCTCCACCAGAATCTAAGCTTTTAAAGGAAAAGTTCATTACATGTAGCCAGTCTCAAAGTGTCCGATGTTTGAAATACGTTTTTATTTAGTTACTAAAAATAAGCAGCATTGAAGCCTATTGAACCGTTGGACAAACTTCTTAGGGAATTAAGAATTCCTTTTGCCTAAAGAAATGTCTTAAGTCTCGGTTTGAGAATCATTCAAAGGGGATTTCTTAGTCTAATGGAGTTTCTCTGAGGTGGTGGCAATGAGTTGTTGCTTGGTTGGTTTTTCAGGTGAGAGTTGAGAGGCAATAAGTAAATGAGTATACTTCACATTTCCATTGATCTTCATTTCTACATTCTTACAGCTTGATAAGAACATTTTTGTTAGTGGACAGTGTTGTTGGAATTAATAAAAATGACAATATCGCCATAGAAATGTGTGAAGAATTTGCATTACCTTATGTGGTAAGTATTTGTTGGAAAGATGGTTACTATTAGAAATGCTAATTTTGTGTGTGTGTTGTATGTACTTTTAAGTGAATAATCAGGTATTGCCTCTCAGAAGATAAGAAACTGAAGAAAATACAATATTTTTTCCATTATCAACTATTCATCTTAATGTAAATTTTATTTCTTTCAGCTTTAAGTTTTTAGAAATTAGAGTCAAAGGCAAAGTAGTTTTTTAAAGCTTTCATATAATGTCCCTAAATGCTTTGTTTTGAGTATTTTATAAGGCAGTTGTGTTAGTCCGGGTAGGCTAGAGAAACAAATTCATAACATGCATCTGTATATAAGAGAGAGTTTTATAGAAAGGTCACAATACCAAGCATTCAAGTCCGGTCCAAGCCCACAAGTCTGATATTAGCCCATAGATCCGATACCAGTCTATAAAGTCTTATGAAGCTTCCAAATAAAGTGGCATTCTCTTTAAGTTCCTTTCTAGTTAAAAATAAAGAGCTCAGTGGCTATACTTGGGTTTCAAACAGATCAGAGACTACTAAAACTCGAAAAGTGAAACTAATGCACATCAAACCATGTTATTAGATTGCCATGTTATTCGGGGGTTGCGTGGAATTTGGAGGTTTGCAAAAGCCATGTGAGACACTAGAAACAGCTTACAGGACTCACAGGACTTGATGGACATAATCACACGTATTGAAAATACCTGAACATTGCCAAAGTGGTTTCATATGATTTTGTGTCATAGGTTCAGTTTTTGAAATTATAGGTCCTTCAGTTTGAAGTGAGAAGAGTTTTCTTTTTAGGAAAGAAGTTAGGGATAAAGGAACGATTATCGTATCATTATCAACAGATTTGCTTTTCTGAGGAAAGATTCCCATTTAGTCATTAGGAACCACGCATTTTGCTCTTCTGCGGTAGTATATTTTTATTGAAAATGTAACTGATTGTTCAGGCAATGTAAATTTACAGAAGTTTTCTCATTTCCTAGAATAAACTTGGATCGAGGTTTGACTTCTTATTGTACCCCTTGGCCCTCCTCCAGTATGTAGTTTCCTTAAGACAAGTAAAAGTTTTGGCCTCCTTGGAACATAACTATAGTGCATACAGCTTAGAAATTACCTGATTTCTAATTTTACCATTATATCATTTTATATATAAGGTTAAACCAGTTTGTTGTTCAAAAATGATAACAAGTTGGCAATGGTATACAATTTCATAATATGCATATATATATACACACTCCGCTTTATAATACTCATGTATATACATCCTAGCCTTCACAATGTACATAGGGTATTCCTATGAAACATTTTGCTGTGGCGTTTACAACTTGACTTCCAACTCCTTTTTCACCTGGTCTGGAATCCAAGATCGTGTAGCTCCTGTGCTTCCTGCAGCATGTGACTTGACTCCCCAGAAACTTACCTCCGAGTAGCCAACAGGAGCTGTTTTTGACTGGTAACCTTCCCCAAAACAGCAGATTAGCACATATTCTGCATGCTGTATGTGTTATATACATTATATAAATATGTGTTCTTTCAATAAAGGAAGCTACAGAAAACAAAATGTTGTTAAGCTTAACCCCCCCAGGAACAGAAATGGGAGTAGCCATATCAGGAGTGTAGGTGGGAGGTGGGCGAAGAAAGGGGGAACCGATCACAATGATCAACACATAGCCCCACCCCCACCCCCCACTCCCACCCCAGGAAGACAAACAGTGGAAACATGGGTGAAGAGAGACAGCAGTTGGTTTAAGATATGAGAACAATAATAATTTATAATTTATCAAAGGATTACAAGGGGGAGGGGGGAGAAACTGATACCAAGGACTCAAATAGGAGGTAAATATTAGAAAATGATGGCAACATATGTACAAATATGCTTGCTACAATTGATGTATGGAATACTATAAGAACTGTAAAAGCCTCCAATAAAATGATGTTTTTAAAATGGAAAACCATTGGTGGGGAGGGGGAATAACATGGTCCTGCCCTGTACTCAGCAATTCTGTAAGTTTGCGACATCAGTTTACAAGATAAATTGTCATCACATTGAGTAGGCTGAGATGGAGAAGGAGGAGTAAGGTGAGCTTGCTGTTTCAGGAATGGCAAAGACAGGACAAGGGTGGAGGAGATGGAAGGAAGACAGGAGGCAGACACACTCATTATACCTTTAGGAAAATGCATTGCAATTCCTGCCTATTTCTTCCCCCTAACCCCCCAGGGGATATTTCCTTCTCTTTTTTTTTAATTAATAGTTTGATTGGGGGCCCCTTTCTTACAGCTCTTAGAAAAAATCCATAAATCAATTGAATCAAACACATTTGTACGTAAGTTGCCATCAGCATTTTCAAAACTTGAGCTCTTGGTTTCAGCCCCTCTACCCTGGATCAAGGACCCCTGATAAATTATAATTTATTTTGATTTTCATAGGCCCCATAATTTTCTCCTTGAGATTAGTTATTCTGCCCATCATATATGGATAGGCATTAAAAAAAAAAAAAAGAAAGAAAGCAAAAAAGCCTATTTGTTCCAGGTCTGTCTGCTAACCCTCTGGTTGTTTTCCAATCAGATTGGGTGAAGCGCCTCGCCCTGCCCATCAATTCCAAAGTCTATATTTGGAATTCCTCAGGAACTTCATTGCTTTACTCCCCTTGCTGCTGTGTTGTGCTCCCTTCATGTTTTGTTCCATTGTATGGGGGTCAGATCAGGCACTGTACAAACACTGTGGCTCCAGTTCTGTCTCCCTTAACACTGGTCAGTGAGGGGGTGTTGTGTTTCATCATGGAGTCAGCCCCATGCTGACTGCTCGAAGCAGGAAGGTCATCCTCCATGCTTAGTGGGTCAGGATGCAGTTCTCTCTCTCTCTCTCTCTCTCTTTCTCTCTCCCTCTCCCTCTCCCTCTTCCTCTCCCTCTCCCTCTTCATCCCTCCCTCCCTCCCTCCTTTCTAGTTTGTTCCCCTGTGGTCCAGGCAACCTGCCACTCTCCCTGGGCTTTATCTTCAGTGCTGTCCTCTGTAGTGCATTCTTCTGTGGAGGAGGTCGACATAGCTGAGACTGGGGCCAGCCGTGTAGTTTGCTATATCATGCCAGTAAGTTGCCCTTGAGGCTTGACCCTCTGGATTGAGGTCATATCCCTTTCTCACTTTCCTGTGAAGACACCAATACCCTCCCTATATGTGAGTTAGTGCCCTGTTCCCCCACTATCCACATCCTCACTCACACACCCCTTTTCTCCTCCTTTTTAGTTGGTTGCCATATCCATCCCTGTTTTGAGTCCAACCCCTTCCTGAGTTCTTGGACCACACCCTGGGAATTTATGCATTTGGTGGCTTTTTCCCTATGCCCCTTTTGCATTTTTATACTTATCTCAGTGGACTCTTGTTGTACCTCTCCTTTGACTTAGCATGATTTCCTCCAACTCTTGCCATGTGACGATGTGCTTCATGTGGTCATCTTTACTTTTTAGGGATGTATCGTACTCCATTGTATGTATATACCAGAGATTGTTAATCCATTTGTCCAGTTGAGGGAAATTAAGGCTATTTCCAATTCTTTGCATTTGTGAACTGTGCTACGATGAACATTGGAGCATAGATGTGTGACCGGGGTCTATTTCTTACTTATTCTGGGTATATGCCCCGTAGGGGGATTGCTGAGTCATATGGTAGCTCAATTTCCTTTTGTTTTAGGTATTGCCATGTTGATTTCTATAGCGCCTGCACATAATTACAGAATCACCAATGGTGGATGAGAGTTCCTATGTCACCACACACCTTCCAACATTTGTTGCCTTTTGAGTTTTTGAATTGGGCTATATTTGAGTGTTAGGTAATATCTCTTAGTTGTTTTAATTTGCATTTCCTTTATGGCTAATGATAAGGAATATTTCCTCATGCGTTTGGATTTCTGCCCGTAGGAAACTTATGTTCAGGTCTTTTGCCCACCTCCTCAATGAGTTGCCTGTTTTTTCTTGTAGGCTAGCAGAGTATTGTAAATTTTAGTTATAAGGTCTTTGATGTGTCATTGTTAAAGATGTTTTTCCTGTCTGTGGTGTCTCGTATCACTATGTGGGTAAAGTATTTCAGTACACCGGTATGCATCTTCAGTATATCTCACTCGTCAATTTGTGCTTCCTCTGTGTTTGAGTCATTCCCTATTTCCAATATCCTGTGTGTTCACTGCACCCAAGTTCTTAAGTTTGTTCCAATTCCCTCCTTGATGACCATAATAGTTTGGGGGTTTACCTCAAGGTATGTGATCCACCTCGAGTTTACTCTTGTGCATGGAATGAGTTAAGTGTCTTGCTTCATTTTTCTGCAAGTAGATATCCATTTTTTTTCCAACACCACTTGTTGAAGAGAGCACCTGCTTCCCATTTAATATTTTTAGACCCTTATCAAGAGTCAGTTGTATGCTGATGATTTCATTTCAAAGTTTTCAGTTTTTTTCCATTGCTCTGGATATCTCATTATACCAGTGTCACGCAGTTTTGACCTATGTGGCTGTATAATAGGTGTTAATGTCAGGTAAAGCAAGCCCTCCAATTTTGTCCTTCTTCCTGAGTACTCTGCTAATTTGGGGTAGTCAGTTTTTCCAGTTCTTTGAAGGACATTGGTATTTGTATTAGGATAGCATTAAATTTGTATAGTGTCTTGGGCAGGATGGACATCTTTACTTTTATTAAGTCTTCCTTTCCACAAGAATGGGATAACTTTCCATTTATGAAGGTCACTGTTGGTTCTTATAATAGTATTCTGTAGTTTTCCTCATACAATTCTTTTGCTAGTTTGGTTAGGTATATCCCTAGATATTTCATTTTGTGCTTGACTTTTGTGAAGGGTTCCTGAGGACTTGTCCAATATATATTGCAGTCTGATATATCAGAAGTTCTGTTTATCAGACTTCATGTATCCTCACTCTGCCATATCCCTCTATCACTTCCAGTGATAGAGTAGTTCCAAGACTTCTACTCCTCTTTGTGGAGCTTTTGGGATTGTCCATATATAAAATCCTATCATCTGTAGGTAATGATAATTTCACCTCTTCTTTCCCCTAACCGATACCTTTGATGTCTTTCCTTTGCCTTATATTTTTAGCTAGGACCTCCAGTACAATGTTAAGTAGAAGTGGGGACAAGGGGCATCCTTGTTGGTCCCTTTTTCAGTGGGATTGTTTTCATCTTTTTTCCCATTGACTATCACATTGGCTGTTGACCTTTCATATGTAGCTTGTATTATATTGAGGACTGTTCCTGCCATTCTTAACTTTCTAAAGTGTCTTAAACCGGAATAGATGTTGAATGTCATTGAATGCTTTTTCAGCATGTATTGACCTTAGCATATAGTGATTTTTATCCTTTTTCTTATCATTATGATGAATAATGGTGATGGACTTTTGGATGTTGAACTATCCCTGCATCCCTGGAATGAATCCCACTTTGTCTTGGTGAATTGTTTTATAAACTTTTGTATTGTATTGGCCCATATTTTAAGGATTTTCACATCGATGTTCATTAGAGATATCATTTTGTTCCCAATTCTTATGAGATCCTTACCACTGTAAGTATTAGTGTTATGCTTGCTTCATAGAAAGAGTTCCGGATTTGCCAATTTTTTTCTGTGCTCTGGAAGAGTTTGTATAGGATTAGTGCCAGTTCTTCCCTGAATGCTTGGTAGAATTCAGTGAGGCTGTCTCTTTCACCCCTCATCCTGAGTATTGATCATTGTTCCTTCATTTCTTTGGTTAGGTTTCTCAATGGTCTGTTGATTGTTAATCCTTTCAAAGAACAAGCTTTTTGCTGCATTAATTTATTCATAGTTTTCTTGTTTTCCCACTTGTTTATTTCTGCCCTAATTATTATTATTTCTTTTTTCTTAGGAGGATAATCTTGTTGACTGCTCTAATTGCTAGAGGTTTTGTGTCAGCATATCAGTCATAAGTCTCTTCCTTTTTCATAGGTGCATTTATCGCTATCAAGCTTCATCTGATAATTGCTTTTGCTCTGTCCCAAAGGTTTGGTACTATGCATTCTCATTCTCATTGGTTTCTAAAAACTTAATGATTTCGTCTCTGGTCTGGGTCAGTACCCACTCATGTATTAGTAGAGAGTTATTCATCCTCCATTTGTTTGCCCTTGTTTTCTTAATCCTCCTTTTGTTGATTTCCAGTCTTATGGCATCGTGGTCTGAGAGGGAAGTCTGAGTGACTTCTATGTACTTGAATTTACATAGACTCAACTTGTTTTCCAGCATGTGGTTTATCTTCCAGTGTGTACCATGTGGACTTGAAAAGAATTACTCTTTTGGATTTGGGTGGAGAGCTCTGAAAATTATCAAGTCAAATCGTCTCATTGTAGCGTTTAGTTTTGTAGCGTCATTGGTAAGTTTCTTACCCTGTAGTTTATCTTTTTTAGAGAGCAGTATAGTAAAGTCACCTATTACTGTTGAGTCTGTGATTTCTTTTATCATCTTTCAGAGCGTTTAATCGACAGATCTTGCGGGTCTCTAGTTAGCTATGTAAATGTTTATTATGCTCACTGGTTCTTGGTTTACTGATCTTTGTAGCATTGTATAGTTTCCCTCCATATCTTTTGTTAGGGCTCGCATGTTAAGATCAATTTTGTCAGAGATTAGGATTGCAACTGTGCTTTCTTTGAATTGCCATTTGTTATCTTTTTTCTCCAGCCTAGATTCTCAGCCTATTTCTGTCTGCAAGCTTGAGGTGTATCTCTTGTAGGCAGATCAATGGGTTGTGTTTTCCAAGCCAGTCTGCTAATCTCTGTCTTTTAATGAGTGAGTTCAGTCCATTGATATTCAGAATTATAAACTCCCATTTCGTATCTTGTGTTGGGTGTTTTCCTGCCTCCCTTCTTTTGGGAAACTAATTCTGAGAGAAATATGACTAGGAGTTACTCCCTAACTTATAACAGAGGGTATCTGGAAAGCTAGTGCCCCTCGGTAGGAAGGTCTTCACTTTGGTAAGTTAGAGATAAAGTCCACTGTGTTAAATATCATTCTACTCCAACAGATAGGCTGCCTTAAAGTGAGCACATGATTGATTCTGTCTCCCTACAGCAACAGACACCCCTATTTCTTTTATCTCTTCCCACCACGGCATCCAGCCCCTCTCATACCTTCCCCTAATAGTAGATAAGCATAAGGGAGGCTGTATTCCTCACTTGGCTACATTAATATTGTCATTAAATTTGTCTTAACAGCTTTCAATGTATAGAAAAAGTTAATACATAAGACCAAAGGGGTAAATGTGGGGAACTAACACTGAGGGAAATAAGACCAAGACTATATTCCCTAACTTAGCAGAAATCTGGAAAGCTAAATTAAAGACAAAGTCCAAGCATACTATCCTGCTTTAAGTGTCATTCCCACAGATTCTGCCCTAACAGCTAAGCTGCCTTAAAGTGAGCACTTGGTTGACTCTGTCTCCCTGAAGAAGCAGACCTTCTTTGATTATCTTCCCACCAAAGCATCCATCCCCCAATGCAGGTATTGGGTTTCCTCTCCTGTGCGCTCAGGGACTTTCCTGTGATTACCACCCACTTTGTGACATATGTAACTCCGGAATATGCAACACTAATGGCTACCTATAAAAAGGCCAAAACAATAAAAATACTCTCCTTCCCCACATTTGCAGACCTGGCTGCTAGATCATGGCCATCCCAGAGGTGCGCGTGCTACAGTCATGTGTCTGACTCCTTTATCTTCTCTCCTACCTTTTATGACTTTGCTATAGTCATATGTTATTGCCATACAATTGCGCCTACGGACTCCCCATGATTGTCAGAGACTAGTTACTCTTAACACCTTCTTATCAGTACATTGTGCGGATGAGTGTGTGGTTTATTCTTGCTTGCCTTTCACCATTGAGCCAATGTTATCTTGTGTCTAAGGAAACCAGTCTCTAACAACGGAAGGATCATTAGACCCAACTGTACAGTTAAAATATATGAAGATTATAGTAGTCATAGAGAATAGTAAAGATAAACTAAATGAAGTCCGAAACATTTTATGGTAAGATGCCCATAAACAGGTGCTCTTGTTGATCTGTGTTAGCCTTCCAGAATATCCAGTGACCCAAGATTGGACCTGAATTCTCTGGCTTTTCTTCCTGATTGGTGTAGTTTCTGTTAACAGGGATATGGAATAGTAATTGTCCCATGCATTCTCACCTCTTTGTAACCCTTGGTTTATCAGACTTAACCACTGCCTTCATTTTCCCCTTTATAATCCTGATCAAGGTGTAACAACCTGAACACCTTGAGAATTTAGATTTATTTTCCCAAATAAAAACACTATGATTTCTTTAGGTAACTGCCCCCCAAATTCCAGTCTTAATTTCTGGTGGCCTGCCTGGAATAAGTTCTTGACTGTTTAAATCTCCCACAAAGCTTCCCTAGGCAGTGTGATTGAGTGTTAAGGCTGACGGGCTGTGACACATTGCATGCTGGGCTTGGTAGGAGTCGAGTCCCTCAGACTCCCTTGGGGGAGACTCAGAGCACTCCCTGCTACAGCATTCCTGCCTGGGATGTGCTCATCCACGAGATTCCCTCACTCTTGAATCTCAAGTCACAGTGATTCTCCCAATGATTTCCCTTCTTGCAAGAGGGTATGATCCAAGGTCTCTGACCTTGACCCCGCTCTAGTCTTGGCCCCAGTCCCCTCTTAGCTTTCCCAGGTGCTTGGTTCATGCCATGCTGCCAGCATTCTCTTTGAAAATGACTTTCTCACAAATAATGTATTTGCCCTTAAGTTTTTTGTTTTTTTTTTAGGCATCACTGCCCTGGTGGTGGGAGTAGGATGCCCAGCCTTTGCTCCTGGGAGCCGGAATCGAACCTCCATCCCAGTGGGCCGCAGTCCCGCGCATAACCACTACGCCACCAGGGCTCAGCCGCCCTTAAGTTTTATGGAGTTGGCCATTGCAGGGGTTAGGACAGTGGTTCTCAACCTTCCTAATGCCGTGACCCTTTAATACAGTTCCTCATATCGTGGTACCCCCCCAACCATAACATTATTTTCATTGCTACTTCATAACTAATTTTGCTATTGTTATGAATTATCATGTAAATATCTGATAGGCAGGATGTGCTTTCATTGTTAACAAATTGAACTTAATTAAAACTTAGTGATTAATCACAAAAACAATATATAATTATATATTGTGAAATATTGATTTCTAATTGCAAATAAGTGAAATTTTGTGTTGAAACATGGTGTAGCATGGGTAACAGTTTTCACACTTGGCACTCATGTGGGTTTATCTGCATGCGGGCGGACTCACCTGGAGACAGAGGAGTGGTGTCTCAGTTCCTAAGACGATCAGAAATACGTGTTTTTCAACAGTCTTAAGCAACCCCTGAGAAGGGGTCATTCAACCCCCAAAAGGGTCCTGACCCACAGGTTGAGAACCACTGGCTAGGAGCTCCACCTCGTTTTTTTATCCGTTCCTACATTCCTGTATATTTTGAGATAATCAAGGAGCAGATCGAAGATTGACAGGATGGGTTCATGTTCTTATAGGTTCGTTTAAGAATGAGATGATCTGCCTGCAAGTCAGCCACATTTTTGTGACCTTCATCCTGATAATTTGAAGTTAAAATCTAGATATAAGGCTCCTCATTCTTTTTCTTAACTACAGTGTAATTGGGCCATCTGCATCCTGGCGGTATTATTTTTTCCCAAGCCCGCACAAACATTCCGCATTAACTGATCCAATCCTATGGGTAGATCCTGCTCTGTGTTCCTGCTGTTGCAAGCCTGTGTCTCAGCTTCTTCGATCCACCAAATCTGGTATTGCAAGAAGCCCAAGGAGAGAGGCATGCCTTAGTCAAGGTATTCTAATCTACAGGGACCAAACATTCAGCCTCAGCTAGGGATCCAATCGTGCTAGCTTAGAAAGGGGAGTTGGATCCATAGCTTGCCACTGCATGTTTGATGTACTTTAGAAGCTTAATGGAGAGTCTTTCATAATGTTCTTAATATCCCTGATGATTGTCTGCGTTGGGTGGCCTTTCTATTACACAAGCAGGAAAAGCTAGTCTGGTTTCTAAATCTCCTGCAATACCTCTTCCATTGAAAGTAAAGCTGCTTTGTCATGCTTCGTATCTTTCTTGCTCATATCTACGGCCTTTGTTTTATGGCTCACTGGCCTCTCAGCTGCACTCCTCAGGTGGAGCGGGAGGCTTTAACCATGGGGGCTATCTTTTAAATCAGACTTAATTTCATTTTCTTTTTCTAAAACCTCAACTCTCTCACACTCATTTTGGATCACTTTTTGCCTGCTTCTGCAGTCTTGGATAGTTTATTTCAGGCTTTTCTTTACATTGATGTTCTTCTGTCCTCACCTGTTCTTTCTGCAGGGTTTTTAAAACCATCGTAACATGAGCCCACAGAGACCGGGACTCCAGGGGCATATTCTGCTCATTTCTGTATGTTTTCTTTAAGTCTGTATCAACTTCCTCCCAAGTGCTTAGATCTAAAGTTCCTTCCTCTGGGATCCATGGATTATACTTTACTCTCGGTAGAAAACCGTGCATCTTTTAATTTATTACAGTACCTTCTATTTTTTTTTTCAGTAACTGAGTGAGAATAATAGCAAAAAAATTAGGTTTACTTCCCACTTGCCCCATTTTCCTCTTTAAAATATTATACTACTATTCTTACTACTTATCTGCCAATCCCCCAGCTGGGTCCTCACTTCGAATAACTTCCCCAATTCAGTCTTTCATCAGGTGGGAGCATACAATTGTTACATGGGGTATGACTCAAAGAGCTGTTTTCCTACTACTCCACCTGTGGACCCATCTGTCAGAAGAAACCAGCCTCTTAACCAAAAGGTTAGTAGGCACAGTTGTATGGTTATATGAAGATCATAGTGAAGTCATGGAGAATAGGAAAGATAGGAGGAAGAATACAGTAAAAGAGTCACACACACTTCATGGTGGCACCCTCACTTCAGACCCTCTTGGTGATCCAAGTGGAAGTGGGAGAGAGGATTTAGTGTCTTTACTATCTTGGGATATTCATAGGTATCTATAAGACATGCATATTCAGTAGTCACATACATCACGAGGTGGGTAGAATGTACAGTAAGATCCCTGAGCTCACAGGTGAGGAAACCTAATGCTTACATTAGGGGAAGGTATGAGGAGGGCTGGGTGGCATGGCAGGAAGAGATAGCAACAGGTTGCCTGCATCTGATGGGAGATAAAATCAACCATGTGCTCACTTTAAGGCAGTATTGCTGTTAGGGGAGAATCTGTGGGAACGACATTTAAGCAGAAGTGCTTTAACTTACCAAGGTGGAGCTTTCCCTACCATGGAGACTAGCTTTCCAGATCCCCGCTGTTGTAAGTTAGGTGACAGAGCTCTTGTCATAGTGCCCCCAGTGTGAGTTGCCCACATTCTCCGGGCTGTTTTCAGTGTGCTGACCTCTGGGCAGAGTCGCTCTGTGTGGCATCTATTTGTGCTCCGTGAGTGTTCCTCTGACCACACTGGGTAGGCAAGGATTTTTTTCAGAGAGCTGGGTTTCTTTTACTGTAATCTTTTAATTTTTCCTTATCTGTGAAGACTTTTCATGGACTATCTTGATAGACAATTTGGCTGGATAGAGGATGCTTGGGTTTCCATTGTGTTTTTTCAATTTTCAGAAGATGTTACTCCAGTCTCTTCTTCATGGTGCCTGCTGAGAAATATGAGCGTATTCTTATTTGGATACTTTTATATGTGATTCCCTTTTTTCCCTTATCTGCGCTAATGATTTTCTCCTTTTCCTCAAAGTTGGCTAGTTTAACTATTATATGCCCTGGAAAATTCGTCCTTGGATTCAGTCTAGCTGGTGTCCTCTCTGCTCTCTTTGTACTCAGCTGGTTCCCATTTGGGGCAGTTTTCTTCTAGGAATTCCCTTGCTATTTCTGCTGATGACTTCTTTGTTGTGTCTTGTTCTGGTAGCCCAATTCCTCTAGTATTGTTCTTCATAGCATCCAACATTGTTCTTCAGCTTCTTTGATTATTGTGTTTGATTATCCTCATTTTTTTTAAACTCTGCCTTAAGATCCTTAAGCTCACTGATATGATTCTTAGCTTCTTCTAGTCTGTCAACGAAACTTTGTTAGTTTATTTGCATTTGTTACCTTGTTCCTTAACTCATATTTCTCTTTAGTGCTCGACCTTTAACTTGTGTATTTCTATTTGGTGCATGACCTATATCTCCTCTATCATTTCACCCTGTTCTGTAATGCTTCTGTCATAACCTGTATGATTCTAAGCATTTTGAAGATTTCTTTCTGTGAGAGTGCAGCTCTGCTTGTTCTAGTCACGTTGCTAGATTCAGGACTTCCTCTGACAATGCATTTTCATTTCCCCCGATGTTTTGCTGAAGTTACTGAGGCACTTTACTCTCTGCTTGTTGTTTGGAAGGAACTTAGTGCCATTTTCTAGGGAATCAGTGTCCCCGGGGCTCTCTGTGAGGCTGGTAGGAGTGCTTCTACAGGCTACGCATAGCCAAATATGCCTGGAGGTTGGGCTACTTTATCTCGTTAGGGTTTGACTCTCCTCAGCTGGGATTCCCTATTTGGAGGGCAGGTCTGGTGGTCTTCTGTGCATATAGATGAGGCGAGTGCAGCTTGGTTTGTGGGGGACCAGAACGATGAACTTGGCCCCGCTGCCACAGGAGAGGGGGCTTGGTGAAGATGGGGAAAGCACCACTGCCACTGGTGGAGGTGCTGGGCTACTACAGTAAAGTCCCACTGCACAGGGTCAGGTACCGGGTAACAGAGGGGGCAACTGCCAGTGCACCCTCTAGAGCAAGAGCAAGAGCACTGTGAGGTGGCAGAAGCCCAGCTGACGCTGCTGTGGGCAGGGCGCAAATGGTGGTGGGAGGAGAGGAGAGGAGCCACTGCTGACACAGGATTGGGGAGGGGGACGTCCCAGGCAATGGTGAGGAGAGCCACCACAGCCATAAGTGATTAAACTTACTGCAAGCGGACTGTATTCAGGGCCTAGCCATTGTGGTTAGGACTGTGATTGGGTGGTGGGAGGGACCCACTGTCACTTGGAGAACGAGGAGCCTCAGGAAAAGGCAGCAGCTCATGGTGGAGTGCTGCAGTGTTCACTTGCTGGGTAGAGGTCCAGCCGTGGTTGTGGGGGACTCATTAAGGCAGCCGGCTAACTCTGGGTGTGGTCATCAGGCTGATGAAGGGGGCCCATCAGTGGGTGGAGGCCACAGTAGAGTCTGAATAGTAGGCCAGGGAATCCTTGGGACCAGGTCGTAGATCCCTGGGGCTCCAGAGTGATGCTAGATGGGGGTCCTGGGGGTCTGTTCATTTACTTAAATCCCCCCACTTGTCTTGCTGGACACCAGGTTCACTGATAGCCAAGTTCACAGAGTTCCCAATGTGGGCTACCTACCTGGATGCCATCTTGCCAGAACCAGTATTCTCCTTTTTCACCTGAATTTTGTGTTTGTCATTTCTCCAAAATGGTTTCCATTTGGTACCACTTCTGCTTTCACTTAGTGCCCCTAACATAAAAGGGTCCACTATATTTGTTGAAAACAATCCCACATATAAGTGGACCCATTTTAGTTCAAATGCAGTCAGCTATGGTGAAATAACACAGGCACTGTGAATTCTTTACATGCTGCATGCATCAGCTCCTTTATCTTCCTTCTTAAGGAATTCCTTTCTTAAGTAACTCCCTCAGGTCACATGGCTATTACTGTAGAACTAGAGTTAACATGTGTAAAAGAACTTTAAATACATAAAAACATAATTTATGATGCTAAAAACTGGTTTCCTTACAGATGGTCTTAACAAAAATTGACAAGTCGTCCAAAGGGCATCTTTTAAAACAAGTACTTTCGATCCAAAAATTTGTGGACACTCAAACTCAAGGATGTTTTCCTCAGTTGTTTCCTGTAAGGTAAGAATTGAACTGTTTTATAACCATGTCTCAATGTAGTCTAGTATCAAAGCACTCTTGAGTTAGGGTGCCATTTGAAATGGAAGAGTTTGGATGTGCACTTCTAGGCATTGTTGGCCCAGTAGCACTTTATTTTTCCCCCGAGGCTTCTTTCTGCCAGATTTTCCCCACACTTGATTCTCGTTCTACTCCAGCAGAGCTCAGCCCTGCTATAGATACCACAAGGAGAGTAAAAATATCTTTGCCTTTTAAAATCAAAGATACTGTCAACAGTTTCTCAATCCTCCCACCCCTTAAACAAAACAAAAACCCAGTACAGGTTGTGGGGGAAATTTCTTATAAAGAAGAAATGCTTGAAATAAGTTAGGCTTTAGCATGATTAGCAGAAGGAATGGTAATTTACTAATGAGTTAGAGATCCTATAGTATAGTTTAATAAGGATGCTGTGGCCTGCACTTTCATTTCCTACCTTGAACAGTCAATAGTTTGTACCAAAGCAGATGGTGATGTTCTTACTTGGTTTCATTGTGGAAGACAGTTTCTACTATGAGAAAACTACACAAAACCTAGTTATACGTAATTAACTACAAAACTACCCCTTATGAGTCATTTTAGATTGTACCATTCTAGGTCAGATTACATTGTTTAGAGTTCTAAACACGCCTGACAGAATCAAATCCTCTACATTCCTTCCTACAAAATGCTCCTCTTTTGACTTACATTAAACAGTACAGTTACACTTAGCCGAACACAGGTGCTCTTGGGCCATGTTACAAATAATTGAATTATAACAATTAGCTGACTCTCAGAGTAAATATCTGTATTTCACAGAGCTTACAGTGGGAGAAAAAGTGTGGTAGTTCCTGAGACGCATTGCCTGAAATAGATCATAGGCCTTAGTGTCAAAGAGCCATGATTTTGCAGGTTACACTCCACTTCCTGGCAAAGCTTTAACTGTTTGAAGGGTTAAATAAGATGTATTGTGATTGCTGTACACAGAATAGGCTTATAACGAATGTTAATTTCCTCCCTTGCCAAAGATCCTAGGGTCAAGAAATGACAGGATCAGGCCTATAACCCAGTTTATCAGATTCCTGGTACTTGTTAGAGATATTCCTCTCTTTAAGTCAGGCTTCTCTGCTGCCCAACCCTAGAATCACTGTTCTGACTGCACTCACCCAGGTGACCAGGGCACTACAGAGGGTTGCACAACACTCAGAATCACCAACTAGAGACACCACTGGCCTCCAAGAACTTTAGCATTCACATACCACAGTGCCCATATGCAGCAGGAAGTTAGCAGGCGGCACCTGTGCCTTCTGGTGTGGCCACGCACCCATCCACCCCTCTAGAACAGTGGTTCTCAACCTTCCTAATGCCATGACCCTTAACCCACCAACCATAAAATTACTTTTGTTGCTCCTTCCTAACTACTTTTGCAATTGTGAATCGGGTGACCCTGTGAAAGGGTCATTCAACCCTCGAAGAGGTCGCAGCCTACAAGTTGAGAACCACTGCAATAGGTTTCACAGAATTGTGAATATAAAGGCTGAGTGTTATTTCCTCTTGTGTACTCCTGGTAAGGGACGAAGTGTGGAGTAGATTGTCTTTAAGCCTGTAGATAAGGAAATGCTAACCAGCATGATGCAGCTCTTCCCCTGCAGGGTAGAAAATATAACTTGTGCAAGATGGTTGCCAAGGTTTCAGCCCTTTTTTCCCTTGGTTTTGTTTCTATAGTATTTTTTTAATGTACTGAATTTCTGACAGATAAGAACTGAGTAAGAACAGAAGAAATTATCTAAGTTGTTAGAAATAAGGCAAATAAGCTCAAAGTACCGTATTTTATTGGGCAGACTAACATCTCTTTTTCTAACTTACATCTCTTAAGTGTACATATAATCTCTGTTGTAATCTAAGCAACATTACAGGCTAGTTTCAAACAAGAAGCTTTGGTTAAAAAGTCCAACAAGCTGCACAGTCAAGATAGCAGACAATACTTTCCCTGCATATCAAAAACTGTAGGGTATTTGTGCCTGAGCTCCTTGTAGATGGGTAGATAAAATAAAATAGCTAATAGAGATCATAGTAATGGGGATTTGAAACCAAAAGAGGTGTAAATTATTTAAGTGATTGAAATAGTCAAAATACACACACACACACATATACACACACACACTCCCTAAAGAAATCAAGACTTACAGGAAATAGAAAGCAAAATAGAAAATACCCAAGTTTTAGAGTCATGAAGGAAATGAACCAAATAATGTATCTCATCTGATTTTAAAATACTGGACACAAAAACTGAAGAGAAGAATGAGTAAGTTAAAGGATACTTTGCATCATAGATAGACCTTGCAAGAGTTTGTTATAGGGGGAGGCTGGGTTTGAAAACATCGGTAGTATAAGTATATATAGTATATACTAGGGCACTGTATTTTAGTTTCGTTTTCCTGAATATCTCTAACAATTTATTATAAGTTGTATAGATTTGAAATAATAGTTTAAGTAGTTGGGTTGATAAAAATATATGCATATGTATATATATAGATCAATGTATGTGTTTAGATTAATTCAAATCTATTGTTACATTGGAAATAAAGAACAGTGTACTTCTTTTCTTTCTACAGTGCTATCACCTATTCTGGAATCCATCTGTTGAAGTGCTTTATAGCAAGTATAACAGGAAATCTTAAGGCTAAGGGCTCCCAACTCAACTGAAGATCCAAAGTGCTTTATGCCAACTGGAGTTAGCACCTAAAATTATTTCAATATTGTTTTAAACAGAACTTGGAGGATTGCTGCAGTGTTGAAAATCTGTGTTTCCTCAAAGAAGAAATTTGTCCGAGAAACGTGCTTACAAACAACTGGATTGTGCTGTTCTTTCATTAGAACAGCTATTAGCTGTTTCTTCCTAATAAGTTGACAAGAGTATACATAAATCCATAAAAGGAAAACCAATTACTACTACGTAGAAAAGATTTTACCGTGTTATTTATTGGACAATTGTTTGTATTTTTTAAGATCTCGAAAAATATTAAAATAGGTTCAGTTAAAGGGCTGCTTTTTTGTTAAAGTCCATTAGTGGCTGGTTGTTTCTTGTGTCTTTATTTACTTAATTGTTCTTGAAAAGTTTAAGTTAAAAAAAGAAAAATTTCAGTTCAGTCCATGTTGGAAACACTGTCTAGGATCATTCATCTCTGAAAGCAGAAAATGGGACTCAAAATGATAAGACCAGAATTTTTTTTTTTAGTTCTAATGTTTGTTGCATACTGGATAGTGGACAAATGACTTGATTTCTTTGAGCCCTATGTGTAATTCCCTAAGTGAATACTAAAATGGCATTAGGATACCTCCCAAGTGCCATCAAACTCATGGCAACTCATAGCGGCCCTGTAAAGGGTTCCCGACATCACAAATCTTTAGAGGAACAGTCTCAGCTTTCTCCCTTGCCTTGGAGTAACTGCTGGGTTAAACATCTAACCCACAGCGCCATCAGGGCTGCTTAGAATGGTATTACATCAGGCAAGACACATGAAGAAACCAAAATCCAAGCTCATGGTCACTGAGTCAGTGGAGACTCATAACCTCTAGGACAGCCCCTGTGAGTTGAGTAGAAAGCCTTATCTTTCAGTTAGAAAACCATGTCACAGAACTCAGGTTAGTCACACACACACACACACACACACACCCTGCCATAGTGGCAGTAACACGTTCTCCAGTGAGAGAGTCCCCCACAACCATTAAGAGTGAGCCAGGGAGGTGGGGGAAGTAGCAGCGGCACCAAGAGGGTAAGAAAGGAGAGAGCAGCAGGCTCCTTGGTCCAGGGCGTAAGGTTGAGTACCTTTGGGCAGGAAGCTTGCTGGCCAAGTGGGGTGTACTTAATCTGGGGAGCATGATTTGCCAACCAACAGAGCTAGACCCAAGCCAGCCTTTTTGTTTAGTTTGGAATGAACCATCAGCAACCCAACGCAGTAAAACCCTTTGGAGAACTTCAAACGCCTTTTAATGTCAACACTGAAATGAGGTGAATCAATGAATGGCTGGCTGTGACAGCTCATGGCGAAGCTGTTGAGCTCTTGAATAGTCACTTTTCATGTACGAGGGTAGGTGAAAAATTACTGCTACTGGGATTTCAGTTCCTATTATGCACACATTTATTCTTTTAAAAATGCGTCTCCGTGATTAGTAGGTGGCCCTAAAAATTCTCAAACACACTTTGTCTTCAGTCTTCTTAAAGTGCCTTCCAAAAAAGCCTCTAAGCTGGCCGCTCAGGGAATCTGAGTTTCGAAGCAGAAAGGTCAGCTCAGGCTCTAGAAACTGGGGATTACCAAGGGATTAGATTTTCCCCAAGGACACATAGGGCATGTCAAGTTCTGAGAATTGTAAATTGCATTGGTGAGAAAAACGCCAGTTAAGTTCAAATGAAGAATATTTCTCATTATGACAATGTCCCTTATTCTCAGAGTAGCAAAGGCTGCCTCCCTTACAAGGAATTTTGTTGGGAAACAAGCCTATCCACACTACATCCTCATACTCTATCTCACACTTTCACTCTTCTTTTGATGCCCTAAAGTCACAGAACATTTGAAAGAAAAGTGTTGAGCCCTCCGAGGATGCCACCTGCCTCTGACTTGGTGCAAACAGAAGAGTGCAAAGTTCTCTGGGGAAGGATTGGAGAGGGACGTACCTTCACAAGTGGACAAGCTGCTAAAAGGCAATGGAATTTTTCATGAATTTTTGAAGCTGCTTCATATAGACTGAGAATATGCCAAGAAATGATAGTTTACACTTGGATTTTTATTTAATAGCAATTTCTGTGATTTTATTGCTATCCACCTACCAAACCAGAAAGTATACAAACATCTCATTGGGTCAACATCAACTCATAGTTACCCTCTATGACAGGGTAGAACTGCCCCTGTACGTTTCCAAGGCAATAACTCTAACGGAGCAGTAAAACAAAGTCTGTTCTGCCAGAGGGACTGGTGGTTTTGAACTGCTGACCTTGCATTTACCAGCCCAACTCAGAGCTGCCACACCACCAGAGCACCACAGATAAAAACAAAGCAGACCATCAAGCTGGAAGCCTTGCAACACCGAGGTGGACATACCTGCAACGGAGCAGGAAGGAAATAGCTATTTCCTGTGCACCTTCCCGAGTCCTCATTCCCACTCAACCCTCAAGTCAGGTTTCTGTAAACTTAATTATTCAAAGTCTTCATTCCCTGGTAACATAACATGATTCAGCTTTTCCAGAACTGACCAGCCTCAGTTAAGGAATGGACATCTAATTTTTCATCGTGGTCCCTGGCTCAGAGTTACAGCCAGCAAATACTTGTCATTAAATGATCCGCCGCTGCACTCGGTGTTGTTGGAACTGCAGACACCCCCGTGCGGCGCTGCTAGTGGCAGCGCCACCGAAAACAGCAGTCTGGAGCTGCTTATTCACTGCTTAAAGGCAATAAGCACCTAAACTCCCATTAAAGCAAAAATGTCATCAATGTCATCTGTCTCCATAATAGTTCCTGATGTATTAAGTCTATTCACTGTCCGGGAACCAATTTTATTTTCAGTGCTTCCTGTAAGATTTCCATCATCTTGTTTCTCCTTAGTTCCACCAAGGGTTGAAGTTTTATTGCCTAAGAGTTGCGTATTGTGAGGGTGCAGCTCACCTCTCATAGCTGCAGGGTGTGAGAGTCTTCTGTTCACATTGGTACCTGTGGCCCCCTTCTGAGTCCCTTGAGGAAACTGCTGAATTTCCTTTAAAAGAGTCGGCTGCAATGTTCTCTGTGGTTTCCTTTGTCGCCGTAGAAATTTATTCTGTGATCTTCTCGGTCTCAGATGATGCTTTGAAGTTTTGTTACCTGAGCCACGAAGCAAGCAGTTGCAAATCGATGCCTTTATGCACTCTAATTTCTTTGGCAAGCTTGAAAGGAGAAATGAAAAACCTGAGTTGGTTAAGATGCATGAAAACATTCTCACGTTCTCTTTCTCTAATCGTACCAACGGCCAACTGAAGAAAAAGCACACAATTTATGTTCAAGTCCTATGACTGGATTATAACAAGTTATGGGTAACACTACACAGAACCATACTTGTGTGCAAGCGGAACCTGTCCACACACCAAACAGCAGTTCTAACAGAGTAAGGAGACGCTGCATGGTTTAAGATGCAGAAAGGTATGCATCAGAGTTGTATCCTCTTGAGATGTATGCGGAGCAATGACCCAAGAAGCTGGACTTGTTTGAGAAGTGTGGCATCAGGTTTGGAGACTGTCTGTGAAGTGCTGATGACAACCTCGCTTGCTGTAGTCAGAGGACCTGAAGACCAGAGTGTAGCCTTCAGTAGTGGTAACGCCACCCCATAGAGAGGCAAGACAGCCTCACAACTGGACCCAATAGCAACATCAGGATTAAACAGGACTGAAAATGAAAAGGATTTGGTTTTACTTGAAGCCATCACCCATGCCCTTGGAAGCAGCAGTCTAGAAATCGAAGCATGTACTGCACTAGACAAATCTACAAAAAGACCTCTTTAAAATGTTTAAAGACAAAGCTTTAAAGTGCTTAAAAACATAGCACTTTGGGGACTAGGTGTACCTGACCCTGCCATGGTACTTTTAAAAATCCCCTCAGGTGCATGTGAAAGCTGGACGATATATGCAGAAGACCACAGAGGAATCGATAAATTTGAATTGTAGTGTTGGCAAGACAGAATGCGTCTACCATGGGCTGCCCAAAGAACCAACCGACCTATCTGAAGTACAGCGAGAAAACGTAGAAACGAGTGTTGACACTTGTTTCTAGGATCAGATACTTTGGACAGATCACCTGGAGGGAGCAGTCCCTGGAGAAGGGACACATACTAGGTAAAGCAGAATAACTAGAGCCACTGGGTCAATCCAACTCTCGGCACCCCTACATGGGGCTTCCAAGACTCCCTCTTGACAGGAGCAGGTGCTCTCAACTTTTTCCCCATTGAGCAGCCAGTGGGTTCGAAGCGTGGGGCAAGCAGTCCACCATTACTTCGCAGGGCCATCAAGACAGCGTGGTACAGGAGGGTCAGAGCACAAGGGGGAGACCCTCAGCCAGCTGGAGTAACACAGCTGCGACTACAGAAGGCTCTATCAAAGAGTGTCAGAATGGTGCCAGACTGGGCAGGCCAGCTAGGAGCTGGAACTGCCTTGCTGGCACGGAACAAGAGGCCTGTGTGCAATCCTACGTCACAATGAGGAACCTAGAAATCGGAGTTTCCACATAAATCTATTTTCAGATCAAGTCTTGGGACTCAGGTTGCAGGCAGAGACCATTATGCTACCTACGTAAAGAAAGTAACTACAATGACCTAGGAAGGAGGCTGAGCACGCTCAGCACTTCAGTGCCTAATGGGACTCAGACTGAGGTTTCACAAACATGGAATTCTGTATCGATAAGCAACTTGGTGTCATGGCAGGTGGCTGATAGTAAGGAACAGGTGAAGAAAGAGAAGGCAAGGCTTGCCCTGACCAACTGACAACCTTCCGCTCACATTCGGAACTTCAGAGTTCGAGCATGAGAGTTCTGGGGGTTTTGCATCTGGCCAGGTGCACTGGGACAAAAGCACCTCACAAGGCTGCAGCGCCCACCATGTGGGCTCAGCAGATTGGAAGGCTAGCCTAGGCCAGGACTCCCAGCCCATCCGCCCTCCCTGCTTTACTGCTTGAAACAGGTGGGAAACTGAGGAAGACCATTGTAATGTAAATCACAATCTCACTTGGATAACTTTAGGTACTGTACATACTTGCGTATAAGCTGAGTTTTTTCAGCACTTTTAAGCTGGAAAAAGCCCTCCCTGCCCCCCGCCCGTTTTTTGTGGTATAATTAGGTACCTCTCAACTAAATGGAAACAGATGGAATTTTTTTTAAAGCAGTAGGTCCTGAACTTCTAGATCACACATTTCAGCACATGGAATAAAACTTTCCTGTTCATCTAGAAAATGCATTTCCGCTACCCCTCTGATTTAGTGTGGACATCAAGTCAGCTGCAAAATGTACTATAAAAGTGGTGTATCACTAAAACAGGTATTAATGCACTGCATGAAAAAACACTCTTTTTTCAAGGGGTACAGAAAGATAGTTTACCTAAGTAAATACATTTATTATCCTTCTCACTATCATTTAATCATTCTGTCCTTTGCCTCACCTGATGGTAAGCCCAAGACTGAGCAGAGAGCCTCTCTCTGTTCCAGGTGGACCTTCCCCTTCTCTCCCCCTGGAAGGAATCCTGTTTGGGGGGACTCCAGCCCAGCAGCCATGCCCAGTGGGAGACCTCCCCGAGTGATGCAACACTCCAGGACACTCGGCATCTGCCCCGATTTTAATCAAAACCTGTTCTAAAACCCTCACCACCTAGATGACGTTCTTCTAAAGTGGGCCTATCTTTTCCATGGCTGTTCAAAAAGAAAATTTAACAGATTTTAGGCAGATTTTTACGGTGGTTCACTGACAACACCTACGGGAAAGCCCTGATACCGCTATCTGTAATCCAGAAATTACAGGGCATGCACAAGGTCATTTCCTAAGGGGTCTTTTAGTGAAAGCCTGGCAGAAGGACTGCCTCCCGAAGGTCAGTTGCGTCTGCATGCCCGTCCCTGAGTGACAATGCTCCCATAGGCAGCTCTTCCGTTTCCCAGAGAAAGGAGGCCCTCAAGTGTCTCTCCATGGGTGCTTCATGCAATGCTGGCTCACCATCAGACAGCCACCTTGGTACAGTTCTGGAAATGTGAGAATCGAGGGGAAAGAATGGATAGGAGAGCCCACCTGTGAGCATTACTGCCGGCCTGAGTCCTGGCAGGTGGGCTGGTGTAAGCCCTCACAGGAGAATGCCCCCTGCATCCAGCTGCCCTGAGACTCACAGCAGAGGCCCTTCCCCCCATCCCCTACCCCCACCCCTACCAAGCAAGAATCTTGGGAGGACTATATCTGTGGTCTTCCCAGCACATTAGACAGTCCTGATGTTTTCTGAATAAACAGCTGTAATGGTGAGAATTATGAATGAAAAATCCAATAACCTACATTGACTTCCTATGATGAGCACCTTTGTTCTGACAAAACCAAAAAGGGCAACTGTTAGAGGAGACCGCACCCTTAGCCGTCCTCCGGCTGCTGGGCAGACACCCTGTTTTACAGAAAGGTGGCCTGGTGTATACATGTCTGACTCCAATGACAAAAAGCACAGGAATCCAGCCTTTGTGCTCTACCTACCTGTACCCTTGAGCCTCCACATGTTTCAGCCGGTTACTTTTGAGAAGCTTGCTACCCAGAAAGGCAGCCTGAGCTCTGAATTTTTTCCTCCTGCACCATACAACGGCCATCTGGATTTCTTCAGAAAGTTGCACGAAAGTCTCTGCCTCTCGGAGCCTTTGCACAAACCGTTTGGCACAGGGACCCGGGTCCGTCACTTTCTGAGAAGCATGCCTGGGTCCCTTTAAGTTGGCCTGAGAACGTTTACACTCAAAGCCGGTCTCCTGAAACATGAAACGGTGAGAATATTTTGAACATGACAGTAATGTGAACATACTGCAAAGAAAAGCCACTGACTCACAGACTAGCAAAGCTGGAAAACAAGCAGTGTTTAGAACTTAGTAAAGAACATTCTTCAACTCACATAAGTTTCTTTTTGTCTTAAAAGATCTCGTTGCACTTCAAAAAAAAAAAATTTCGTTTCATTCCACTTTTTCTAACACAAGTTTTGTCTTTTTCTGTTTTCTTCCCTGTGTACTAGCAAAGATTCCACCTGCAGATGAAATTCAATTTTAAACAGATTTAATATCAGTGTTGTAATATCCTAAGCTAGTTTGCCTTCTTCCAATTTTTTCAGCTTCCTCAAAAAGTGTAGAACTTAAAAGAGCTCTATCAAGCTAACATTTGGTGACAGAGAAGTTTGCTCAAACAGAAAGTGAACTATCCATCCCAATAAAAATGTGGTCATGATTAGACATAAAGAGCTCTGATCAGTCAGCTTCGAAACCAGCAAGTTACTATTTGGAGGTGGGTAGGAGAAGTGAGCTATTAGTGTTAATTAGGTTAGATGGGGTTATGACTGATCATGAAGAGATCTGATCAAGCAGCTTCAAAGCCAGCTGACAGAGGTGACACAAGTTCCCAGGGTTCGTGGAGAGGCACAGTTCTCTCGAGGCAGAGAGCTGAGGATTCACATTTGGGCCTGGTGTAATGGTACAGAACAGAGATGATGAGACCAGACTGTCAGTCAGCTGAGGAAGTTTCTTGTTCTTCCATTTCCTCGTAAGAAATATGGAAGCATCAATAATACTTACCTCATGTTCTTTTATGAGAAATATAAGCATTGATATGTAGAAAGCCTTTAGAACAGTGCTTGGCATAGAGTAAATGCAACGAAAGTATTAGCTACTATTATTCCTCCATCTGGAACTTACTAATTACACAGGATATGCTAGAAGGAGTCCTTACAAGAATCCAACAAAGTACCCTGGCTTATTAAAACTGCCCAAGAATTCATAAATAGAAGGGATGACAACCCATGAAGAGATCTGGAGGGAAAGATTTTGAGAAGACAGGTTTTGAGGTTTAAGTCGAACATGAGTCAGGTGAAAAAGTGTGACACTGATGTACCTCTCAGGTCCAGAGAAACAGAATTTAGAGATTCCGAGTAATGAGACACATTGTGTTAAACCCAGAATGCCAACAGGAAGAATGGACTAGAAGCCTCTGACAAAGAACAAGGATGAGGACATCGATGCTATCCAATAACAAGTAAGTGCTTCCCCTACTCCACTCAGTGTTGAACACATGAACTGCCCACCCTACAAAGTAGACACTGGAGTTAGGAAAGCGAGGTCAAGAAACGCCCAGGACTTGCACAAGGTGACCCCGCTAGGACCAGCCAAAGTCAGCCTCAACCATTTCTGTGTGCCAGCAAAGCCCGTACACTTATGTTGCAGTGCAAGCCACACTTCCATTAGGTCCCCAGGGGCCACTTTCAAAGTCTAGAGAAATCTTTCTAAAACGCTTCTGAAGGCATTTTATTAACTGAATGCGCTAAAATCCCCTCACATTACCTATGTTTATTCCGAACCACCCACTGAGGCCTAAGAAGGCACTCAGCTCACAGCAAAGACTAAAGGGGATTCAAATCCTGTCATCAGTGGTGAGCAGAGCCCTGGTGGGTAATGTGTAAATGCTGGGTCACACATTGAGCTACTGACTGCTACGAGGTCAGCAGTTCAAACCCACTAGCTGCTTCCCGGAGAAAGATGGCATTCTACTCACATCAAGATTTACAGCCTAGGAAACTCACAGGGGCCGTTTTACTGTCTTACAGAGTCGCTATGAGTCTAAAATCAACTCAGTAGCAGGAAATTCACTTTGTTTTTTGTCCTTCTTTTTACAGGTGACATCCACACTACAAAGTAATACGCTCCATTAAGCTCCAATAAGTCACAGACTGACCTGAGTAGCTTTGCGTTTGAGCTGTCTGCAGAAGGCTCTCACATCAAATGCTGACGATTCTTCTGTAGATGGAAAAGATACCAAATACAAACACTTAGGAATACTACTTCCAAATGTACAACACAGTCTTAAGTGCATATGAACATTTCTTGACAATAATGATAAAAGGGAAAGCAAGAAAGCAAAGAACTAAAAAAACAAACAAACAAAACCAGAACTAAAGAAACCACTTTAAATACTCAAGCAGAGAAAGCAGGTACTCTCACACCTCTCCAAGGATCACCGCTATGGACTACAATTAAGGGGGTGCTGATTCTCCCTACCGCACAGGAGTACACTGACAGTTCAATAGCTTCTCTTAGAATATGTGTGCATGGCAAAGCAAATTACCTTTGAAGACTTTCTTATTCTTTACTGGCTGTCCAAGGTCCACAGAATTTTCTATATTGCTCTTCATCTGTGTAACTGTTTTGGTAATTCTATGTAAGGCTTCTTCAGTGGGCAATGGTGATTGCTCTTTTGTTAAAAATAGTTTATTCAGCAATCTAGTTACTCCTTTCGCTGCAAACGGTGTCGGCTTTCCCCCGTTCAAGACGTTAAAATATGGCTGCCCTAAAAAGTCTGCAATGTCGAGAGGAAAGGTGAAATCCTGAACGTAAGGCATTGGTTGAATCCGGGAGGTTTCTTGTAGCAGACCAAACAAAGGCTCGTACAATGACATGAGTTTTTTTAAAACCCCTTTATAGAGAACCCTGGAGAAAGAAAGAAGAGGTTCTCATTTAGTCAGCAATTAATTTACAATGTCACCATAATAGATTCTAAGCTGAAAATCAATGCCCACTAATACTATTTATATAAATAGCTAGAAAGTACTAGAATGTGAATCTGTAAAATGACAGATTTGCTTAGCTTAGCCAAAAAAGAAAACTGCAAGTATAAACCATTACTGAAAATTTGTTGTTTTTTTTTTTTGGGGGGGTGGGGCAATCACTGCCCTCTGGTGGGAGTAGGAGGTCCAGCCTTGCTCCTGGAGAGCTGCTGCTGGATTTAAACCGCCAACCCAGTGAGCTGCAGTCCCACATTCAACCACTACGCCACCGGGGCTCAGCCCACTGAAAATTTTTGGCCCCCTTGCGGGGGGGCGGGGGGGGGGGCAGGAGCATGACTGCCCTCTGGTGGTGGGGGTAGGAGGCCCAGCCTTTGCTCCTGTGGAGCTGCTGCTGGAATTTAACCCACATCCCAGTGGGCCACAGACCCGCGCACCACCATTACGCCACCGGGTCTCAGACCAAAAATTTTTTAAAAGAAAAAAACACAAAGAAACGGTTCATCGCATATACATCAAAATCGTACGTGTGGTTATGTTATCTGTGAGGATATTTCTGACTAATTTCAGGTTCTGCACATTCTATACTTCTGAATTTTTTTACAAGCATGGAATTTTTTTAATCAAGTCGATTCCACTTTATAAAAGGATGAAGATTTGACATTAAAAATACATGATTAGGTAATAGTTACATTAAATATGAGCAGAATGAAAAACAAGCTGATTGAAGAAACACTGCCACTGGGTTTATGCCGACTCACTGCGGGCCCTATGGGGCAGGGTAGACCTCCCTGTGAATTTCGGGGACTATAACTTTTTACAGGAGTAGAAAGGACTTTCTTTCTCTTTCAAGGAGTTGCTGATGGTTTCCAACTGCTGGCCTTGCGGTTGCTGCTCAACTCATTAACTATGCCACAAGGTCTCCTGAGAGGTGAAGATACGCCTCAAATGTGCAGAGGACACTCAGCTGGGAAATGGCATTAATGTCACTGAACTGTGACATGAAGAAATGGCACGTTACTGTGTGTTTTCCACAATTAAAAAGAATTCCCTCCAAAGGAAATATGTCAGCTGGTTCTCCAAAAGCAGAACTAGCATGTATCCTCCTCCTGCCCCTGCTCAATTAGCCAGCAATTCTCCCAGGTAAATCAGAGCTTTTCGTCCTACTGAGATGGCCTCACACAGTCTCATTATAAGATACAGGCAGATTCTGAGTCCACAGATCCATCCTATCAGGGTCGCAATATACAGCACGCAAGAGAAGGTCTCTTGAGTGTTCTCGGCATCAACTAAACAAAGCTCCAGGGAAGTGGTACAGAAGAGGGAAGAGAAGATGGGAAAGCACATGCAGACAGTCAAAGCCTTGAAGCTGGGGCCAATCAGAGACATCATGGCAGAAATCACCGCATGCACAGCCAGCCCAGGAACACCACAGACGGTCTGGCTGCTGCAGGAAAACTACGCATGAGAAGCTGAGGCGGGGACAGAGCGCTAAGAAGGAATGAAGGATGTGAAGGACGTGTACATACCATAACCTGCTCACCAGCGCCACCATCACAAGGTTTAAAATAATGAATTCTTGTAGGCCAAGATGTTTCACAGTCAAGCTGGAGAATCGAGTGAAGGTTAGCAAACAAAACTATAATAATTGTGTCCTAGAAGCTAGAACACATTTGAAACAAAAGAGATGTTCTGGAGGTATTAAAGCCTTAAGACGTGTTCTACATTCAGTAATAGAAATTTAGTAATATTTTCTCTACCAGATCTCCGGTTATTACATTGCTAATAAGTTTCTAAGGTTTCGGTTCTAAGAGTAACCATTTCAAACTACTAGTTCCTTTAGGATACTCAATCTTAGGGTCCCACTTATTTGGCCTCCCCACTCCCTTTTCAGGAAAATTACTCAGCACTCCCAGGCAATTAAAAGCATGTGTATTATCGCCCAGAACTTACTGCCATCAATTCAATTCTGACTCACAACAAAGGAAGAACTGTCTGTGAGTTTCCGAGTGTGTGACCTTTTAATGGAAGGAGAAAACCTCCTCTCTCTCATAGAGCAACTGGTGGTTTTGAATTGCTGACCATGTAGTTAGCAGTTCAACATGTAACCAGTCCAGGACAGATGGTGTAGACATCTGCTTTTGAAGCTTCCCAACCCCCACCCCAAGCGAACTTTCAAGAAGTATCCTAAGACATTATCCCCGCAAAGTTCTACCTTCAAACAGAAATAGAAATAAAAATACCCAAACAGTTCCCAGTCAGATGAAGACACTCAAACGGATTCAAGGATACAGGAATGTCTTGCAACAACAGTCCAACAAGCGAAGTAACAACTTACAGGCTCCCAACACCTTCATCAGCAACACTTCCACCACAGGTTGGCAGGGGATGACGCACTCTTTGGCAGTGGCGGGTTGGTTTTCACTTGACGAGAACAGAAGTGTGTTACTTTCATCTTGAAATGCAATGGGCTTGTAAGTCACTTTTCCAATGCAGGCTTGCTTTAAAATCAGTCTGTGATCTCTCAAAAGCTCGCTGCCCCCAGGTCAATGCCAATGGATGGTGGCCTTCCAGGGCAGGGTGCAACTGCGCCTGTGCGTTTCCGGGATGGTACCTCTGTATGGGAGGGAAAGCCCGTCTTTCTCCTGTGGAGGGGCTGGTGGTCCAACTGCTGACCTTGAGGTTAGCAGCCCCTCTCATATGCCCCCCCTGCTCCCCCCCCCCCCC